>MCJB01049859.1:0-39866 GCA_002018475.1 Nicotiana obtusifolia
CCGGTATGTCAAAAATGCGATCCCTAAACGGTTTCACCTTCTCTTGGCCTCCCTCTCCTCTCGCTCCTAACGGCGAACCGTCTCAATCTCGCGAGCTATATCAACCACCTCCTCGAAAGTAGCACCCAATACTCTCTCCCTGGTCATAAGATTACGGAGATGATAGTTAAGGCCATCCACAAAACTTCCTGATCCTTTCACGATCAGTCGGAACCATCCAAACAGCATGACGAGCCAATTCAGAAAACCTCAACTCGTACTGCGACACAGTCATATCCCCCTGTCGCAGCCATTCGAACTGTCTGCGCAGCTCCTCTCTGCGGGACTGCGGCACATACTTCTCCAAGAAAAGAGCGGAGAACTGCTGCCAAGTAAGGGGCTCTGCATCAACCGGTCTACGCCTCTCGTACGCCTCCCACCAAGTGAAGGCAGCTCCCGTAAACTGAAAGGTGGTGAATGCCACACCACTAGACTCAAGGATCCCGGCTGTACGGAGCATCCGCTGACACTTGTTAAGAAAACCCTGGGCATTCTCGCCCTCAGCACCACTGAATGACGGAGGCTGGAGTCTGCTAAACCTCTCAAGATGACGCTGCTCATCATCTGACATAACTGGTACCATGAACTCCTGGGCTGGTGCAACCGGCTAGGCTAGAGGTGCCCCCGGCATCTGAGGTCCCTGCACGGCCTGCACTGGTGTGCGAGCAGCGAAGGTCTGATTGCCTCCCCCGGCCTGTGAAGTGGCTGCTGCTGTGGTGGCTGAAACCGCCTGAGCCGGTGCTACTGGAGACCTGGAATAACGATGGGCACAACTGGTGCCTGAGCCGGTGCTACTGGAGCCTGATCCTGAGCTGGGGCAGCTAGTGGATCAACAGGTGCTGCCCTAGTTGTTCTGCTTCTTCCACGACCACGACCGCGTCTGCGGCCTCTGGTGGCCTCAGTGGGTGGCACTGGTGGTCGTCCACCTCATCCGTTATCTCGCGTCCTCACCATCTGTGAGAGAATAGGATAATAGAAGTTTTAGTGCTCGGATCAACAAGCTCGCATGACAATAATTTCAAGAATATGAAGTTTTCCTAAAAAGGTTCCGCAGCCTCTCAAAGATAAATACTGACGTCTCCGTACCGATCCTCTAGACTCTACTAAACCCGCTCATGACTCATGAGACCTATGTAACCTAGGCTCTAATATCAACCTGTCACGACCCTAACACCGAACCCGGTCGTGATGGCGCCTCTCGTGAAGACAAGGCCAGCAAATTCAAACAAAATCTCATTTTAAGCAGTTAATTAACAAGAAAACAATACAAGCATATATTAATAGCAATCATTCGCGGAAAATGTATCTAACCATCCTGACTACAGCCCAAACCGAGGTGTCACGATGTCATGAGCAACTAATGAATCCTAATAACAAGATTACTAATTACAATATCTGGCACAATTTTTGAATAACATAGGAACAACAAGATGAAAGAGATACGAGGCTGCAGATGCCAACAGCTACCTCGTAGTCTCTGGATCACCGCCTGGACAGGAGGAATCAGTAGTCCGAAGCGGAACCAACAACGCCTGAATCTGCACACATGGTGCAGGGAGTAATGTGAGTACTCCAACTTAATGAGTAATAAATATAAATAACGACTAAAAGTAAGAAAATACATAAAGCACAAGGCATTCTATAATGAAGCATTTAGAACATCATTCGAAAACAGGGTAAGTGAGTGAGAAGCCAAGTAAAATCTCCTTTCAACTGGTAAAACATGTAATTTTTCAGGTAAATAATGTGAAGTAAAACATCGCCCCTCGGGCTCAGCATCAACAACTCCGCCCCTCGGGCAATATCATAAAACAGTAGCAGCCCTCGGGCTCAATCACAGAACAATATCAGCCCCTCAGTCTATCACATGGTACAACATCAGCCCCTCGGGCTATCACATAATACAACATTAGCCTCTCGGGCTATCACATAGTACAATATCAACCCCTTGGGCTATATTTCACATCACAATGAGTACCCGCGCTCACTAGGGGTGTACAGACTCCGGGAGGGGCCCCTTGCGGCCCAAGAGCAATATCAAGCTACCTCGTGGCATACATCTAGGCCCTCGGCCTCATATCAATCAAGCCACCTCGTGGCATATATATACAGTATCTCAGGCCCTCGGCCTCATATCAGTAACAAGCCACTTCGTGGCACATAAAGTATCTCAGGCCCTCGGCCTCATATCAATCAGTAAAACGTCACATTTGGCCCTCGGCCGCACTCAGTTAGAAAATCATTACAAGCCCCTCGGGCTGTAGCAAAACAATAGTTCTCAGCCCAAAACATCATTAAAATATTACACAAATCTAAAAACTAAGTAAAAGTGACTGAGTTGTAAAACGGTGAAAACAACATGATTGAGTTCAAGTAATAAGAACAAATAGTGAGGAAATAGTGATAAAAATACCGGGAGGGTTCAAACAATTGGCACGAAGCCCAAATATGGCAATCAGCCCAAATCATAATGATAACAAATAAGTCTTAGTCAAATACGCAGTAGAAATCATCTTTCGGGACGGACCAAGTCACAATACGCAAAAGTAAACAACCTGACGCTCATCATCGAGCGTGTGTCTCACCTCAATATAGAGCTATGATGTACAATCCGGGGTTTCAAACCCTCAGAACATCATTTAAATTGCTACTCACCTCGAACCAGCTAAATCCCTAGCCTCCGACGCCTTTGCCTTTCGAATTGGCCTCCACGCGCGTCTATCCAAAATTAGAACTAATATCTCATAATATGCTAGGGTAACGAAGCCCAATCAAAACAAAACGGAAAATACCAAGAAATTACAAAATTAGCAAAACCCGAGCCCCGACCCACTTCTCGAAGCTCAGAAATTTTCATATCAACGGGTTCCTTATCTCCCAACGAGTTCAACCACACAAATATTATCGAATTCCGACATCGGATCGACCTCCAAATCTTTAAATCTAAACTTAAGGATTTTTCACAAATTTTTCCAACTTACTTCACCAATTAAATACTAAAATAGCAATTTTACTGGGGTAATTTGACTAAAGTTGTGTTAAGAACACTTACCCTGATGTTTCCCTTGAAAGTCTCCCAAGAATCGCCTCAAAATTAGCTTCAATCCGAGCTCTACAGCTCTAATTATGTTTAGGATGGCTGAAATCCCCTCTTTTAAGAATTTGTCCAAGAAAGTCTCCTTTGGATATAGTTTTGAGGTAGATTTTGCTGTGATTTAGGGTGTTTTGAAGGTGTTTCTCTTAGATGGTAACGATAGTGGGTTTGCATGGCCAATAGATACTGGTTTCTATTTATAAAGGGTCGAAAAATCGGGACAAAAACGCCCAGTCGGGTTTAAAATTCGATCGCATATCCAACATGCGGTCCGCATCTTCGCTAGCGATCGCAGATCGTAACCCTAGCCTTCACCGTAGTTCACTGTGAAGCATGGTTTGCGGTCCACATGTTAAAAATGCGACCGCCTTCTTGACAGCATTTTTGACGTTGATTTTTGTCCAGAAATCTATCTCGGACTACAGTCTCAGTGTGGTGGATATGCGGTCCGCATTGTGGAAATGCGACCGCATTCCTGACCGCATTCTTGACGTCTTTCTTTGCCCAGAAAACTATCTGGGTCTGCGATCTAGGTGTGAGGTTTGCGGCTCGTATACTGGGTTTGCGATAGCATATCCCGCTTTGTGATGTCTCTTTACTCTTTTTACAAAATTGCAACTTTCTGGTTTTTCTGCAAATTCTCCAAGGGCGAAACAGTTCGTTTAGCCACCCTAAACTCACCCGAGGCCACTGGGACCCCAACCAACTATGCCAACACATCCCATAACGTTATTCAAATTTGTTCTAACCTTCGGAACACTCAAACAACCTCTCAACACCAAATTCCCGTCGGATTCAAGCCTAAGAACTTCAAAATCTTCTAAGTTACTCTTTTAATAAAAAACCCAATCAGACCATGTCCGAATGACATGAAATTTCGCACACATATCCCAAATAATGTAACGACGCATAATAAGGAAGAAAGGGGAAAAACGGAGCGGTAACTCATGAGACGACTGGCCGGATCGTCACATTACTAGTCTTAGAGTTAAATGACTTATAGGTTAAGGAATCATCAAGTTCAACAAGGCATAGGGAAGCATATAATTTCTCCCTCCCAAGCAAGGAAACCCTGGCACATGCGTATACGCTCATCACCTCGCATATGCATCACCCCGACATGTAGCAATTAAGGTCATATAGTAGGAAACATTCTCTCAACATATCTAGACAAGACACTTACCTCATTACGAAATAATTTCCACAACCCAACACCGTCCTTTATAGAAATAATCCTCACAAAGATCAAAACCTAGTCAATTATCATCTAATGTAGTCAAATAATGTTAAACGAAACATCCCCATTAAATAAAGGTTCAATCATGGCCAAAATCTCAAAAGTTGTCACGCCCCGACCTTGGGTAGCGCGACCGGTGCTCTTCGGAGACATCCCAGTCAAGCAAGCCTACTTGCTCCTTCTATCCTGCCGTATCCATGAACAATTTAAGAATCGGTAACAAGAAATTGACATGAGAAAAATAAAGTTTACCACATTTCTTTTCCATTAATTATAGGAGATTCATTTACAATTTCCAAAATATTACAAGTTCATAGTTACGAGGGGAAAACATGTTTGATAACTACAAAATTTCTAGTTCATTACCCCAAATCGAACACCACCTGCATCGTGTCTATAGAGCCTCCAACTATAATAGAAGAGTAGTATGAAAGTGCCGGTGACAAGGCCCTGGCTGTACCTCAAAATACAATGAACAATATCAAGTGACATAAGGCCCTAAAATAGAGTAGGGCTAACCAAAATATACTTAGTAGTGGGTAACTGCTAACAGGGACCAAAATTGACTGCTACCGAACCACCTATATCCATTAAAGATGCAGGGCCCCCCAACAAAAGGGACGTTAGTACATATGGAATAATACTAGTATGTAAAAGTAAATATCCTCTCATGGAGTAGAGTACCAACATAATAGGAGGTAAACATGGAATCAATAAAGAGCTCAAGTAATACTAAATGCCAAGTAAAAACATAATCTATTCCAATTAAGTATTAACAATTTTTGTTGGGGGATCATTAGCCACCGATAATCTCAACATGCACAAGGCGTGGTGTCCGATCACAGCTTGATCGGCTAAGCCTTTCTCTCCACGAATGAATATGGATCTACATGTGATACTACTCAAATATAATAATAAGAAGTAGGAAACACCATGGGCATGACATGACGTCCGATCGGCACCTGATCAGCTAGGTCATCTCCCTACATATGCTATGTGAGTTGACACCGTCGTTTGCTAGCAATCACCTCATCCCAATTAAGGGGAATAATATCAATACAGTATACCACGGCAATTCATCCCTCAATCAACTCCTACATCGGTACGTGTAGTTTCAGGTTTGGGCCTTTACAACCCACCCTTCCTCGTCTCGCAAATGATACTCCTGAAAACATTTTTATATACAAATGAAATAGGAATATAAATTTATTCATCTCATTGCCTTTCATACCATATATGGTTTCATTAGCACATTTAACCACTCATAACATCTTTTTTTCATTGGGTCTCTTGACCATGCCTAAAATTCTTCATTCACGACACGATGGCCATACTTCTATTTCACACTTTCATTTCTTCACATCCAATGATCATTATCATAAACATCGACATATAGACATTCCAGAAAAATCATAGCTTTAAGTTCATTAGTAATGAGTGCCTTAGACGCATTGAGTAACTTTTAAAGAGTGGAGCATAATGATTGGCAATCAAAACACAAGTTAAAATTATAAGTGATTAATACACCATTTATTCTTGGAACACTTATCCTAAAAGGGGAGTATGACATCTATAGCATCAACTCATGAGTATGTAAGAACTCAAACACATTGGAAATTCATACAAAGGAGTGCATGATGATTTACTATTGAAACATGGATTCAAACCCTATTTGAACAATTCCCCACTAAGAGGAAGCACAGTAGGATAGGGTCAATTTGAATGTTACTCGAGTACATAAGCATTTAGTCAAATCAATCATCGAAAGAAGTCGAAATAGTAGGAATAGGAGTTTGAACAAACCACATTTGGAAGTTATGAAACACTCATGCATTTCGATTCTAGAAAAGAAGTTCAGCCAACATACCTTGTTTGAGCTTTCCTTACGATTACTACGACGATCCACTGCTCTTAGCACGTCAATCCATAGCAACATATCAAATTGAACAACTAGGAGGCGTTCATAGGTTTAGTCATTACTGGAATTTCGTCAAACATTAAGTGTGCAAATTTTGACTACAAGGGTTTTATGGTGGAATTTCTTCACTCACAACCAATTTAAAACAATAAAATCTCCAAATCAATATCCTCCATATCGCCTTCATTGATACTTGCATACCCAAGGACACATCCCCAAATCAAGAACAACACCCCACATTCTGCTCACTCACCCCAAATTCAAAATAGAGGGCTAGGCTTTTGATCACCATCCCATAACCCCCAAAACAATAAAATCGTACTCATAATTGCATAGTAGGACATTGCATGTGAGCTGGGATAAGGTCATACCTCTCTAATAGATGACTTTAGAGCTTTCCTTGATGAATTCCCTATATTAGAGCAAGATATTAAGGAGTAGAATTTGATAAAGCTTCTCCCTCTCTCTCTGAATTGATATCCTCACTCTAGAACATCAAGTTATAACTTATAAAATGACCCCCTAAAGCCTTATATAAAAATATAGTTAGATTAAATTTTTTTAAAAATAACCCCTGATATCAATTATGTGGTGCAATTATGTGGTAGCAGAACTGATGTGTGGCCAACAGAATGGCCACAAAATGGTATGCCAATTCCGCGGTAGCAGAATGAATATGTGGCAAGATGAATGGCCAGAAAATGGTCTTCAAATTCTGGGTTGGGTCTGGTCAGATCCGAGGTGCAATTTTGCAGTAGCATAATTGATTTGCGGCTAGCAGAATGGCCACAAAATGATTTTCAATTCTGGGTTGCTTCTGATTCATTCCGTGGTGATTCCATGGTCAGCAAAACACATCCGTGATAGCATAATGAACCACAAATTCGCCCTTTTTATGCAATTCTTCTACTAACTCCACGATGCATTGTACCATCCATAAATCCATACTATGGTACATTAGCTTACCTTGATGCCATAAAAACATAAATCCTTGGTGAATTTTTATGGGGCCTTACATCCTCCTTCGCTTAGGATCATTTTCCCTTGAACGGGGGTTAGAGTCTGCCATTAAAACCCAACACGACTTAGCCCTTCGTTCACACATAAGAGTATCAAATTTGGCTAACTCCCCAAACGTCCAAAAATTTTGGCAGAATTTCCCCTATTTTTAGGCCTATTCACCTTTCAGAGAGCCAGAGAAACCAATCCTTGCAACACAACAACAACTCAGCAAAGCATCACAACATCAAATATCACCAATCTCAAAATTACAAACATAACATTAGCATTCTAACATAAATTGTTTGGATTTAAAATATTACTCATAGATAGTACGCCTCTAACTTTCCTTTAAACACAGCTATTGAGTTATACAAAAAGTGGGGGCACTTTCCTTTTCTATCTTCCTCGGCCTCCTATGTTGCCTCTTCGACATTGTTGATCTGCCATAGCACTTTGAAAAAAGCAATCGCTTCATTTTCTCAACATACGAAGTTGCCTAACAAGGACGGAAATAGAAACCTCTTCATGGGTCAAGTCATTACAAATTCCAACATTCTTCATGGGGCAATGAGAGCAAATCCCCAATCATTTGCTTTAACTGGGACACATGAAACTCGTGTTGCAGGGAGGACAACAATTATGGAATTCCAGCTCATAGACTGTTTGGCCTATTTTCTTCAAGATTCTACAAGGCCCCAATATGCACTACACTTAATATACCTTTATTAATAAAAATCACATAACGTCTTCAAAGAGAAACTCCTAAGAAATACCCATTCACTTCATCCCACTCCAAATCTATATGACGGGCATCCGAATTGCACTTTTGGCGGCATTCCACCTCCTCCTCCTCCCTATTCTATGATGTATTTTAATGAATATGACCATAGTGTTTCATGCCTAATATGTTTTATCATGGAGTGATACTTTTTACATGTCTAAAATTTCAAGCCCGACAAATTAAATACAAACAGGAATAGCAAGGTTCGGGATTGAGCTAGAATTGTCCAAGAACCTGTCAATGTGCTGAGTGGCGGCGTTTCTAGGAGTTATATCCTTATAAGTAACTAGGTAGTGCGGGCACAGTTAACCGTGGTGATAAAATCATTGATTCGACTAAAAGAGACCTAGAGTCAACTAGTACAGATGGATAATTTGAGAACCATGTATATGATTCAACGATGTAAAATAAGTGAGTCATTTTAGACATGTGATATATGGGAGGCATGACCGGGAGGATAAAGACAATGGCATAGGTTACTTTTCGGGGACGAGGAGTCACGAAAGAGATAGTAATTGGTTCTTCAAGCCATATGTACCTAAATTGTCAATGATAACTCTAAGGAGAAATAGCCAAGTACGTGACATAAGATTTCTCCTCGAGTGTAGGGAAAATCAGTTTAATTCGACATGAGAGATCCTTGCACCATGAATTTGATAGAGGTTTAAAAAAATAATACATGGAATTGCCCAAACATGCCGCCCCTAAAATGCTTGTTGTGTGGGCCTTTGGAATTGCCCAAACATGCCGACCCTAAAATGCCCCTGAGCATACTTGCGGCACGACACCAAATGTTCCCTCCCACATGTAGGCCAGATCGGGCTGTGTGTACCCAACCTGCGGCATTTATTCTTCTTGTGCCCCCTCACTCCACGACCATAAAACATTTCAAGAGTCATCCAACATACCCCTAGATGGCGCTTCTTACAAATCGAACATTCTGGCTTGTTGGTACAAACAACCCTCTTTCATTTCCTAGGTGCTCGCGCCACATGATTCGGTGGCGTGGTGACATTAAGGGGAACAAGGGCATTTTCCCTAGAAACTAGTGCTTCCAATCCCTCCATGGATCGACCCATTTTCCCAACGAACTCTAGTGCAATCTCCCCCCGATTTAATGGCGGGTTTACTTCCTGTTCTCTGCTTTGAACTCGTGGGCTACTCATCTGAAAAAGGAGATACAATGGGGATATTATTAACTTCCTACCTTGAGCGTTATAGCACAATCTAGGATATCAAAGAAGGGTAACATTCCTAAATTTCCAAGTTGCCTCCTAATTATCGATGTGGTCGACAACACACCGATAAGGACTCTACTAGACACGGCTCTGAGACATCCTATGACACTTTAAAACCTAAGGTTCTAATATAAAGATTGTCACACCCCGGCGTTGGGGAGCGCGACCGGCACTCGACTGAGACATCCCAGTCAAGCAAGCCTACTTGCTGCCTTCTACACAACCTTAACCATGAACAATTTAAGAGTAGTAACACGTAAAGTGTAAAACATCCTTTTTCCATTACTTATAGGAGCTTTATTTACAATTTCCAAAATATTACAAGTTCATAGTTACAAGGAGAAAACGTATTTGACAACTACAACATTCCTACTTCATTACCCCAAGTCGAACACCACCTTCCATGTCTACGGAGCCTCTAAATGTAATAGAAGAGTAGTATGAAAGTGCCGGTGGCAAGGTCCCGGCTATGCCTCAAAACACAATTTACCATATCATGTGACATAAGGACCCAGAATAAAGTAGGGCTCACCAAAATCTGCTGAGTAGTGGGTCACTGCTAACAAGGATCAAAGTTGCCTACTGACCAACCACCTACATCCATTAAAGATGCAGCGCCCCAAACAAAAGGGACGTTAGTACGTATGGAATAGTACTAGTATGTGTAACTAAATACCCTCTCATGAAGTAGAGTACCAACATAGAAGGAGGTAAACATAGAAACAATAAAGAACTCCAGCAATACTAAATGCCAAGTTAAAATTCATATTAAGTATTAACAATTTTGGTTGTGAGATCATTAGCAACCGATCATCTCACCATGCATGAGGCATGGAGTCCAATCACATCTCTATCGTCTAAGCCATTTCTCCACGAATGAATATGGATCGACATGTGATGCGAATCAAATACAATAGAAGGAAGAACTACCATGGGCGTGACATGGCATTCGATCACCACCCGATCAGCTAGGTCGTCTCCTCACATATGCCTAGTTAGTGACATCGCCTTTTTCTAGAAATAACGTCATCCCAGTTAAGGGGAATAAGCTCAATACAATATACCACGTGAATTCATCTCCCAATCAACTCCTCCACCGGCACATGTAGTTTTAGGTGTGGGCCTTTACAACCCACCCTTCCTCGGCTCTCTAATGATACTCCCACAAATATTTTTTAATACAAAGGAAATATGAATATAAATGTATCCATGTCCTGACCTTTCATACCATATATAAATTCATTAGCACCTTTAACAACTTATAACATCTTTATTTCATTGGCTCTCATGGCCATACCTAGAGTACTTCATTAATGACACGATGACTGTATTTCATATTTCACACTTTAATTTCCCTAAATCCAATTATCATTATCATACACATCAATATATAGACATTCCAGAAATGATAGCTTTAAATTCATTAGTAATGAGTGTTTGAGACGCATTGAGTTTCTTTCAAAGAGTGGAGCATAATAATTGGCAATTAAAACACAAGTTAAAATCATAAGTGATTAATACACCATTTATTCTTGGAACACTTATCCCAAAAGGGGAGCATGATATCTATATCTTCAACTCATGAGTATGTAAGAACTCAAAAACATTGGAAATACTTACAAAGGAGAGCATGGTGATTTACAGTTGAATCATGGATTCAGATCATATGCATTAGTTGCAACAACCATATTTGACCATTTTCCCACTAAGGGGAAGCATAATAGGATAGGGTCAATTCGAACGTGACTCGAGTCCATAAGCATTTGGGCAAATCAATCATCGGAATTAATTTGAAACAGAAGGATTAGGAGTATGGACAAACCATATTTGGAACTTATGAGGAACTTATGCATTCCGATTCTAGAAAAAGGAGTTTAGCCAACATACCTCGTTTGAGATTTCCTTCGGATTACTACGATGATCCACTATTCTTAGCACTTCAATCGATAGCAATATGATAAAATTGAACAACTATTAGGGAAGAGTTCATAGGTTCAGCTGTTATTGGCATTTCGTCAAACATTAAGTGTGCAAATTTTGACTACAAGGTTTTTATGGTGGAATTCCTTCATCCACAACAAATTTCAAACAACAATCTATCTACGGTAGTTCAATATCCTCCATATCACATTCATTGATGCATTCATACCCAACATCACATCCCCAAATCAAGAAAAACACCCCACATTCTCCTCACACACCCCAAATTCGATATAGAGGGCTAGGCTTTTTATCACCGTCCCATAAAACCCAAAAATAATATAATCTTATTCATAATTTCATAGTAGGATATTAAATGTGAGCCGGGGTAAGGTCTTACCTCTTTAATAGAAGACTTTAGAGCTTTCCCTCATGAATTCCCAAGATTAGAGCAAGAAATTGAGGAGTAGAATTTGATAGAGCTTCTCCCTCTCTCTCTAAATTGATTTCCTCACTATAAAACATCAAGTTATAACTTATAAAATGACCTCCCAACGCCTTATATCAGAAAATAGTCGGATTAGAAAATTTCCAAAAATAACACCCCGATGTCAATTGTGTGGTGCAATTCCGTAGTAGCATAACAGATTTGTGGCCAGCATAATGGACACAAAAGGGTATGTCAATTCCGCATGCAATTCCGCGGTAGCAAAATGGATCTGCGGCCCGAAGAATGGCCACAAAATGGTGTTCAAATTCTGGGTTGGGTTTTGTCAGACCTGCGATTCAATTTTGCTGTAGCAGAACGGATCTGCATCCAACATAATGGCCACAAAATGGTTTTTGAATTATGGGTTGCTTCTAATTCATTCCGTGGTCAGCGGAACAAATCCGTGATAGTATAATGGACCATAGAATTGCTGTTTTCTGCAAATTTTTCTACCAATTCCACGATGCACTGCACAATCCAAAAATCCATACTGTGGCACATTAGCTTACACTGGCGCCATAAAAACTTAAAACCATGGCAAACTTTTACGGGGCCTTACAAAAGTCAAAAAAGTCAACCTCGAGCTTGCTTGGTTAAAACTCGAGGTTCGGACCAAAACACAATTATCCATCCACCCCGAGCCCAGATATGCAATGTTTTTTGAAATCTGATCTCAATGTTCTTCAAAAATCGACGCTAGAGTGATTAGGGTTGAGAAATAGTGTAATATGAGCTAAATCCTGAATTTCCCCCCTGTTTTACCCAGCTGTAGACGTCGCAGTTTGCGAACTCCTGTTTGCAATTGCAATGTTCGGAAAAGTGAACCACCGTTCGCAAAAGTGAATAGTGTCTGAGCATCACAGATATCGCAAATGCGAAATAACCTTGCATTTGCGAAAATTCAACCTTCGCAAATGTGGTCAAAACTTTGTTGTTGCAAAACTTTCTCAAATCTTGCCAGCATGACAGATGTGACAAATGAGTCGCGAATGCGATCCTCCCACCTATTGCAAATGCCCTAAGACTTCACATTTGTAAAGTCTCCTTCCTCTTTTGGTAATGCAAATGCGAGTATTGTCTCGTCACGTTCCATTCTATTCTTCAATTTGCGGGTCTCAGAGGCTTAAGAAAATGCGACCATCTTCCCATTGTTCATATCATAATTCAAGGCAACTGTAGCGACCTCACTAATAACCAAGGGGCTAAGGTCCTGCATCAACTGGAACACTTTAGCCTCCATAGTGGGCAACATGTAGATGGCATATTTGGACAGGCGCGCGAATCTGATATGCTACTCCCACAAACTCAGGCTGCCTTAGTCTCGGTAGGCAAGAAATGATCAATGAAAGCATCGGCAAACTCACTCTATCTCACTGGAGGGCTCCCATCCTCACAAGAGTCCTCCACATCTCAAACCAAGAATAGGCCACCCCTTTCAGGGGGTAAGAGGCCAACTCCACTCCTTCATTCTCAGTAGCATGCATAACTCATAGGGTCTTGTGCATCTCGTTATAAATTCCTAGGGGTCCTCCTCAGGTTCAGTACCTGCGAACACTAGGGGATCCAACTGGAAAAACCTATTCACTCTGGAACTAGTAGAATCCCCTAGCTGACTAGGAAAATTGGGTGCAACATTTGATATCTGGGCCTAGGAAGCAACTATCTGAGCCAACACCTATATGGCTCCCCTAATATCCCACTCAGATACACCGGGACTGGAAGATGGGGCTGGAGGTGCAACTAGAATATCAGTTGGAGGGACCATTGCACCCTCTGAGCACGAATAGTAGATTCAGGCGGTGTAGTAATTTGGGGAATATCCTCACCCCCCGGGTGCTCCCCTGCATCATCAAATATAGAATGAACTGCCACTCCTGGGGTGCCATTAGTTCTTTGGCTAGTTCTTGCCTTCTTCCTAGGCACCATGTATTGAAAGTTAGAGCAATGCACTAGTTAAAGGAGGAACAATTTTACAATCAGCTTTATCGCATGATCTAGAGCATCAAAGAAAGGTATTATTCCTAAATGCCAAAGTAGCCTCCTAATTATAGATGTGGTCGACAACAAACGACAAGAAGGACTCTACTAGACACGGTTCCAAGACATCCTAGGATACACCTTAGGCTCTAATACCAAGTTTGCCATGCCCGACCTTAGGGAGCGCGACCGGCGCTCAACAGAGTTACCCTGGTTGAGAAATCCTTCACAGTGCTGTCTACCCAACCAATACATAAATCAATAAGAGACTCATACAATATCAAGGTGTGAAGTTAGAAAAAGGTAAATTTCATGTGAATTTCAGTATTTTAATTTAGGAGATCTTTAGCACCGATACACCCCCATGTTTTTAACAAGGAGTCCGATCTTAGCCCGACCGGCTAAGCCGTATAATTCTGAGACATTCACCCAAAATACCACCATGTGAGCAGCATGGCATCCGATCTCAGCCTGATCGGCTAAGTCGTCTCACCACAATGCCGTGTGGGTCGACATCACATCACATCTTGCTAGCAATAATCTCATCCCATTTAAGAGGAAACATCTCAATACATCATTCTCCTCCCATATAGGGGGAAACAACCTCATCACATTAACACGGGGATTTGGGTGATTGTGGACCAATTCATGAAATTAGCATATGTCTTACTTGTTAAGGTTACCTACACAGCAGAACATTATGCTCAGTTGTAGATGAAGGAAATAGTCAGATTGCATGGCACTCTAGTTTCTATCATCTAAGATCGAGGGGCACAGTTCACAACTAATATTTGGAAGAAATTTCAGCATGGTTTGGGTGCTCAAATGAATTTTAGTATAGCCTTCCATCCGCAGACGGATGATCAAGAAAAATGAACTATTCAAACGCTTAAGGATATGGTGCCTGTGTGACGACCCGGCTAGTCGTCTCGTGAGTTACCGCTTCATTTTCCCCATTTTCTGTCTCGTTATGATTCGTTATCCGTGTTTTATGTGATCCAGTTGAGTAGTTTGCGTTCGGAGTGGGTTTGGTAAGAAATGAGACACTCAGTCTCTTTTAAGAAGGTTTAAGTTGGAAAAGTCAACCCGATGTTGACTTATGAGTTAGAGGGCTCGGATGTGAGTTCCGATGGCTCGATTAGCTTCGGGAGGTGATTTATGACTTAGTAGTGTGATCGGAATTGGTTTTGGAGGTCTGGTGTAGAATTAGGCTTGAATTGGTGGAGTTAGTATTTTGGCAATTTTCGGTTGTTAGGCGAGATTTTGATTCGAGGGTCGAAATGGAATTCCGAGAGTTGCTATAGCTTTGTATGGTGATTTCTGACTTTGGCGTATGTCCGAATTTGAAATTGGAAGTCCGTAGGACAATTCAACGCATTTTGGCGAATGTTGGAAAATAGAAGATTTTTGGAAAGTTTGACCGAGGAGTTGACATTGTGATATCGGGGTCGGAATCCAGTTCTGAAAATCTTCATAGGTCCGTTATGTCATTTATGACTTGTGTGCAAAATTTGAGGTCAATCGGACTCGATTTGATAGGTTTCGGTATCAAATGTAGAAGTTGGAACTTGTTAGTTTCATTAGGCTTGAATTGGGGTATGATTCGCGTATTTAGCGTTGTTTGATGCGATTTGAGGCCTCGACTAAGTCCATATGATGTTTAAGATTTGTTGATATATTTGGTTGAAGTCCCGAGGGCCTAGAATGGATTTTGGATGGTTGATGGAGTTTAACTTGGGCATTTTAAGAATGTGTCGATGTCGTATCTTCAAGAATAAGTGGTATCATGATATGAAAATGGGCTCCAAATTCAATTTTAGTTGAAGCATTAGATCCGTATCGAAATTTCAGAGTCATAGCAAAAAGAATCGTCCAATCGGACATCGTATGAGAAAGTTATGCCTATTTCTGTGCTAGAAATTCTGTGGCTACTGGAACCAGCGTCACCTGTGGCGCCCGAGGCAGAAAACACTATAAAAACGAGGGGGGGTGTTGGCCATTTTGACAAAAATAGAGTTGGGGGAGCTCAGTTTGGACGATATTTAGAGGGGTTTCCACAAATTTGAAGGAGGTAAGTGTTCTTTATCATAAATCCATCATAGATCACGATTCCATACTCATTTACATCATGAATCCATTAATCTATGGAAGAAAAATCAGATTTTTTTTACCAAATCTTCCAAGAATGAAAATTTAAGATTTGAAAGCCAATCCGATGTCGGAATTTGATAATTTTTGTATGGTTGAACTCGTTGGGAGATAAGGAACCCGTTGATGTGAATATTTCTGAACCTCGAGAAGTGGGCCCGGGTCTCGGGTTTTGCTAATTTCGGGATTTCTTGGTATTTTTGGTTGTTTTCGCTTGGGCTTTGTTCTCTCAACATATTGTGACGTAATTGTTCTGAATTTGGATAGATTCGACGCACGTGGAGGCCACTTCGAAGGGCAAAGGCGTCGTGGGCTAGAAATTTAGCCGGTTTGAGGTGAGTAGTGATTGTAAATGATGTTCTGAGGATTCGAAACCCCGGATTTGCACATCGTAGTGCTATATTGAGGTGAGGCACTTGCTAGATGATGAGCGTGGGGTCGTTTAATACTGGGGATTGTGACTTGGTCCATCCCGATTGATGATTTTACTACGCAATTGATTGAAACTTACTCGTTACCATCTTGTTTGGGGCTGATTGCCATATTTTGGCTTCGTGCCAATTGTTTGAACCCTCCCGGTATTTTTATCACTATTTCCTCACTATTTGTACTTATTACTTGAACTCATTCATGTTGTTTCCACTGTTGTACAACACAGCCACTTTTTACTCAGTTTTGAGATTTACACAATATTTTAAATGTTGTTTTGGGCTGAGAACTACTGTTTTACTATGCCCGAGGGCTTGTGCTGATTTTCTGACTGAGTGCGGCCGAGGGCCAGATGTGAGGTTTTACTGAGTTATATGAGGCCGAGGGCCTGAGATACTTTATGTGCCACGAGGTGGCTTGTGATTGATATGAGGCCGAGGGCCTGAGATACTCTATGTGCCACGAGTTGGCTTGATATAGCGCTTGGGCCGTAAGGGGCCCCTCCCGGAGTCTGTACACCCCCAGTGAGCACAGGGTACCCAGAGATATTACAGTTGGTAACAATGACAACTGGTAACCATAGATATTACACTTGGTAACAATGACAACTGTAGGTTGCAGTTGGTAACAATGACAACTGGTAACCAAAGCTGTGAGATTGATACTGAGCCCAGGGATAATACATTTGGTAACAATGAAAACTGTAGGTTACAGTTGGTAACAATGACAACTGGTAACTAGAGCTGGGGAGATTTTACTGATTTCATTGATACTGAGCCCAGGGATGTTACAGTTGGTAACAATGGCAACTGGTAACCGGAGCTGGGAAGATTTTTAAATCATTTCTTACTGATTTACTGTTTTCAAGTAATGGTTTTACTGCTTCATTATGCATTGCCTTGTGCTCTACGTGTTTCCTTACTTTCAGTCATTATTTATATGTATTACTCATTGAGTTGGAAGTACTTACATTACTCCTTGCACCATGTGTGCAGATTCAGGTGTTATTGATTCCACTCCGAGTCATTGACTACGACTGTCAAAGCAGTGACTCAGAGACTACGAGGTAGCTGTTGGCGTCCGCAGCCCCGTATCTCTTTTATTTGTTGTTTCCACTTTCTTCAAACGACTGTGCCAGAGATATTGTAATAGTAATATTGTTATTAGGATTTCATTAGTTGCTCATGACGTTGTGACACCTTGGTTTGGGCTGTTGTTGGGATGATTCACTATGTTTTTCCGCGAATGACTTCTATTAAACTGTGTTGTGTTGTTCTCTTGTTAAATTAACTGCTTAACATGAGTTATGGTTCTTAATTGGCTGGCCTTGTCTTCACGAGAGGCGCCATCACGACCGGGTTTGGGATTTGGGTCGTGACAGCTTGGTATCAGTGCCTAGGTTACATAGGTCTCACGAGTCATGAGCTGGTTTAGTAGAGTCTCGCGGATCGGTACGGAGACGTCTGTACTTATCTTCGAGAGGCTGCAGAACCTTTTTAGGAAAACTTCATATTCTTGATATCCTTATCGTGCGGTTTGATTATATTGAGGCTTATGCCTTTATTTCCTTCCTACTCAATCTTATGCGGCACGAAGCACTTGTTATCAATTGAGCGTCGAAGAGTTGTAGTGGTACTACAGACGTGGTGCCAGATGCATGTTCGGGCAGGCTATTATCGCTGTCTTGTAGAAGTATGTTCTTATATTCCAGCTTAATATCTGTATTTTCTATGGTTTAGAGACCGTGCACGAATTACTACGATGTCTATGCGTTGTTGTCATACAATGTTGGTGAAATGGTAGAGTGCTTATATATGGAACGCGGCAGTGAATGACTCGAAAGGAGGATTTCTCCGTGTATGATTTAGAGGTTCAGCATTTAATTATAGCTAAGGAAAGGCAATCAGACTATAGATGTCCATGTTTGGTTGATGAAGTAACAAGACTTGATATTTTCAAGCATGATGGAATTTTCAATATGATGCGGTGTCGTCGTCCTTGTTTGAACGCATTATGGTTCGTCAGTGTTACGGTCTTCTTGGATTTTGCCTTCGGGCATGGTGCTGTGAAATGGTGCCTGAGGGGTGGTTGCCAGGGATAGCTGTGTGCAGCGGTTCAAAATCGAATTAGTATTTCTAATGTGGATGGCTCGAGAAAGATGATCTTCGAAGAGGCTTAGAGTCGGTAACATTTTATTGGTTCGGGTGCTACAGAGATGGATTTCGATTTGATGCAACACGTGAGCGGCAAAGTATGAGGAACGACATGGCAGGAAGTGTTTCGCGGTGGTTGAAGTACTAGCAGGCCAAGTATGAGAAGCAGAGGTTGAAAAGTTGCTTAAAGGAGATGGTTTAACTGAAATAAGAGTGACAGATTAGCATATGGATTCTGTGGTAGGATAGCTGCGTGCCTTGAGAAAGTGTAGAACGATTTGGGAATCATGATGGAAGGTGATTTGGAGTGATGGTTGTTGTACGAAGAAAGATCGAATATGGCAGAAAGGAGTTTGTTTGAAATGAATAAGGGTGTTGAGATCTAATTATCGTTTCAGGTGCAATATGACTTGAGTTCGTAAAGTATTGTTGAACTTTCAGTTGATGTCAATAGGGAAGGAGCAGACTTATACAACTGGTGAGCGAGCATGAGCTCAGGAGAATTTGCTGATTACAGGGTAGTTGTACCCAGTGCAACGTCGTTAGAAGATGTCGGTAAGGAATTCCACATGTGGGTTATCTCCTGTGAGCAGATTAGCGGTGGCATGATGTTGATGAAGCTTCTGCGAGGTATATTACTTGCTACCCAGTAAGAGGTTGAGTGCGTGACTATGACTTGTGATCCAGGATGTTCATGAAAAGCTGTCGGATTAATGGTGCAAGATCATGGTAATGAGAATGGAGGAATTGTCGTGGGCTCTACATTATGTGACGATGGATTAGAGCTCAGTGGGGGGAGCCCCACCGTTTACAATTGGATTACGTGGTTGTCTGCCTGTGCGGTTTCTGGTTATCGGTACGTTGGCGGATTACTTATGACTAAGAAAAAGGAAGTATTAGGGGTAATTCAGCAAAGAACTAGATTGGCGTGTGCTATTTTCCGCGTTATTGATGCATGTTCAGGTTTTTTTTTTTGGGAGACTCGGAGCTTATGTTTTGTGGACGTGATGTACATGGAAAAAAGCGCAGTCGGTTGCTTCTTCGAGAGGTTGTCATGTGCTAGTAGAGCATTGGAGTTGGTTACCTTCGAGACTAGGTCAGAGTGACTGACTCTCGATAGCGGTCCTAGTGGATTCAAGAATTAAAGTGCAGTGCCTAAGGATTTCGGGTCCGATATGTGGTTATGGATCGCGTCTTCACAGTGGGTTGCAGACGAAACTTGGAATATTCTATGTTACCATCGGGTATACGGTGCAGTATTGGAGAAAAGAAAGAGATAGCTTCGGATTCGCAGAAGGTCTTGCAAAATGGGTGTACCAGTCTGAGATAATATTGAGCACATAAGGAGGGTATGAGATGGTTCATGAGTATTGAGACGATGTGGTCTCGCGATTCGGGTCACTAGAGGTGAATGCGAATTGAGTTCACTATGTTGTGAATGGAGCTATTATATTTTTAAGTCAGGTCAAGAGAAAATTGAAAGAAATTGGGTCGGATAGCAATGGTTTAATCGGTGTGATGGTGGCAATGATTATTTCCTTCGGCATGTGAAGTTTTACATGTGGTATGTGGTTGTACGTGCAGGTCCGATAGCCACCATGACTTGATTGATTGAGAGATATTACTTCGAATGGCCCTTTTGTGTGAATGGACTCCGGAAGAGTCATGATGGTTTACACCACAACTTGAGGTTTGTATTTTCTATGGTTATGGGAATTCAGTTGCATGTTGCCATGGTTATTCTGAAATGAGTTGAGTGCAGGGGGTTCTAGCCAATGAAGTATTCATTCTACTAATAGTTCAGGGGTTATGAGAAATTCTTTTAATCTCGCGTAACGGTATCATGTTTGGATCGGGTTGCACGGCGCAACGGTATTATGTGTGGATTGGGTTGCGTGCCACAATAGTGTTATGTTGAATATGGTCCCCTATACCTATTCCTGCGTATTTAGTTTCTCATCCTTTGAGAAGGTTTCGTAACATCTGTTTGACCGTTTTATTCGTTACGCGGGCTGGATAATTCTTTTCCAGAGTTTGTTCCTCTTTATGTGTCATATTCAAATTGTAGATTGTCGTCACATTGATGGCGCCATATGAGATCTGAGTCGGTGTTGGAGGCGGCTTATTGCATGAGCAGCTTGCACCGGGTGAGACGAGATTATTGGAGTTGAAATCTGTGCAATCAGATTTATATAAGCCACAGTAAAAGGAAATATCGTTATTCCAGTTATTGTGGTCGGAGGATGTTATTATGGGCAATCGACTTATATGGTGAGTTTGTGAAATTGCACTCTACTACTGTGTTTATCCCTGTTAGGATATTTTGATAGTCTTAGCCGTGTCTATCATTTTTGTTTTGTACACTATTGAGGGCTATGAGTCCAAAAGTAACTTTCTGTTACTCACTACAGTGGGTTTTCATGTAATTTTGGGATAATTGATTAAAGCTTTATGAATTATATGCCCTACCGGTATGGGAGTTCATTATGTGCCGTGATTTCGAGTAAAGGAAATTATTTTTAAAGGAGAAATGGATAGATTTCGGTTGGCACGAGTGCATATTACTTGTGTTTAGAGTTGAGGACGAGATCCTCGCATTTTTAATATGATGTGAAAAGCTTAAACTGGGCTATGAGCCGCAATGGAAGTTATATAAGGACGAGATCCTTGTGATGAAAATTTATGTGTTTTAAATTCTCCCTCTGTTAAATTAAATTTGTACTATAGTACTGATAGGGAGCCATACCGGTTAGGCTTATTTGATAATTCTTCTATGTGTTTTTGTGCGTATTTTGCCATATTCGTGCTGTAATTATTGAGTTAGCCTACAAGGGGAGTGTTCGGGTGGCGTTAAATGTGACTCGTTAATTCGAGTAAATAATTATGAGGTCTTCATGCCTTGTGAATTGTTGTCAGAGTTGTGAAAGTTTAAAATGAGGTTTTGGTTAATATGAGGTTAATTGACGATGCTGAATTATGAACAGCTATTATAACCAGAGACGTGGTTATGGGCATACATATGATGGGCGCGTAAGCACGAGTTGCTACAGTCGGTTGAGACTAACACGCTGTGTTGAACTAATTGGGCTGTGAGAAATTTGGCTTTGAAGTTTATAAATGTGGATAAAAGAAATAATCTTCAATTGAGATGGTGTTGTCGGATCCATTTTAAATTTAAGGTGACGTGGAATCACCCTCGAGTGCGTGTAATAATACACTTAGAAATTGAATGTCCTCAGAATAATTCTTGGCATGTTCGAGGACGAACGTTTGTTTAGGTGGGGGAGAATGTCACGACCCGGCTAGTCGTCTCGTGAGTTACCGCTTCATTTTCCCCATTTTCCGTCTCATTATGATTCGTTATCCGTGTTTTATGTGATCCAGTTGAGTATTTTGCGTTCGGAGTGGGTTTGGTAAGAAATGAGACACTTAGTCTCTTTTAAGAAGGTTTAAGTTGGAAAAGTCAACCCGATGTTGACTTATGAGTTAGAGGGCTCGGATGTGAGTTCCGATGGCTCGATTAGCTTCGGGAGGTGATTTATGACTTAGGAGTGTGATCGGAATTGGTTTTGGAGGTCTGGTGTAGAATTAGGCTTGAATTGGTGGAGTTAGTATTTTGGCGATTTTCGGTTGTTAGGCGAGATTTTGATTCGAGGGTCGGAATGGAATTCCGAGAGTTGCTATAGCTTCGTATGGTGATTTCGGACTTAGGCGTATGTCCAGATTTGAAATTGGAAGTCCGTAGGACAATTCAACGCATTTTGGCGAATGTTGAAAAATAGAAGATTTTTGGAATGTTTGACCGAGGAGTTGACTTTGTGATATCGGGGTCGGAATCCAGTTCTGAAAATCTTCATAGGTCCGTTAGGTCATTTATGACTGGTTTTCCAAATTTGAAGTCAATCAGACTCGATTTGATAGGTTTCGGCATCGAATGTAGAAGTTGGAATTTGTTAGTTTCATTAGGCTTGAATTGAAGTATGATTCGCGTATTTAACGTTGTTTGATGCGATTTGAGGCCTCGACTAAGTCCATATGGTTTTTTAAGATTTGTTGATATATTTGGTTGAAGTTCCGAGGACCTCGAAGGGATTTTTGATGGTTGATGGAGTTTAACTTGGGCATTTCAAGAATGTGTCGATGTCGTTTCTTCAAGAATAAGTGGTATCATAATATGAAAATGGGCTCCAAATTCATTTTTAATTGAAGCATTAGATTCGTATCGAAATTTCGGAGTCATAGCAAAAAGAATCGTCCAATTCGGACATCGTATGAGAAAGTTATGCCTATTTTTGTGGCAGGAATTCTGTGGCTATTGGAACCAGCGCCACAGGCAGCGCCTGGCGCCACGTGTGGCGCCCGAGGCAGAAAACACTATAAAAACGGGAGGTTTTGGTCATTTTGACAAAAATAGTGTTGGGGGAGCTCGGTTTGGACGATTTTTAGAGGGGTTTCCACAAATTTGAAGGAGGTAAGTGTTCTTTATCATAAATCCTTCATAGATCATGATTCCATACTCATTTGCATCATGAATCCATGAATCTATGGAAGAAAAATCAGATTTTTTTTACCAAATCTTCCAAGAACGAAAATTTAAGATTTGAAAGCCAATCCGACGTCAGAATTTGATAATTTTTGTATGGTTGAATTCGTTGGGAGATAAGGAACTCGTTTTTGTGAAAATTTTTGAACTTCGAGAAGTGGGCCCGGGGCTCGAGTTTTTCTAATTTCGGGATTTCTTGGTATTTTCGGTTGTTTTCGCTTGGGCTTTGTTCCCTCAACATATTGTGACGTAATTGTTTTGAATTTGGATAGATTCGACGCACGTGGAGGCCAATTCGAAGGGCAAAGGCGTCGTGGGCTAGAAATTTAGCCGGTTTGAGGTGAGTAGTGATTGTAAATGATGTTCTGAGGGTTCGAAACCCCAGATTTGCACATCGTAGTGCTATATTGAGGTGAGGCACTTGCTCGATGATGAGCGTGGGGTCGTTTACTACTGGGGATTGTGACATGGTCCATCCCGATTGATGATTTTACTACGCAATTGATTGAAACTTACTCGTTACCATCTTGTTTGGGGCTGATTGCCATATTTGGGCTTCGTGCCAATTGTTTGAACCCTCCGAGGATTTTTATCACTATTTCCTCACTATTTGTACTTATTACTTGAACTCAGTCATGTTGTTTCCACTGTTGTACAACTCAGCCACTTTTTACTCAGTTTTGAGATTTACACAATATTTTAAATGATGTTTTTGGCTGAGAACTACTGTTTTACTATGCCCGAGGGGCTTGTGATGATTTTCTGACTTAGTGCGGCCGAGGGCCAGATGTGAGGTTTTACTGAGTGATATGAAGCCCAGGGCCTGAGATACATTATGTGCCACGAGGTGGCTTGTGATTGATATGAGGTCGAGGGCCTGAGATACTCTATGTGCCACGAGGTGGCTTGATATAGCGCTTGGGCCGTAAGGGGCCCCTCCCGGAGTCTGTACACCCCCAGTGAGCGCAGGGTACCTAGAGATATTACAGTTGGTAACAATGACAACTGTAGGTTACAGTTAGTAACAATGACTACTGGTAGCCAGAGATATTATAGTTGGTAACAATGACAACTGTAGGTTATAGTTGGTAACAATGACAACTGGTAACCAGAGCTGTGAGATTGATACTGAGCCCAGGGGTAATATAGTTGGTAACAATGACAACTGTAGGTTACAGTTGGTAACAATGACATCTGGTAACCAGAGCTGGGGAGATTCTACTGATTTAAATGATACTGAGCCCAGGGATGTTACAGTCGGTAATAATGGCAACTGGTAACTAGAGCTGGGAAGATTATTAACTGATTTCTTACTAATTTACTGTTTTCAAGTAATGGTTTTACTGCTTCATTATGCATTGCCTTGTGCTCTACGTGTTTCCTTACTTTCAGTCATTATTTATATTTATTACTCACTGAGTTGGAAGTACTCACATTACTCCCTGCACCATGTGTGCAGATTCAGGCGTTATTGATTCCGCTCCGAGGCATTGACTACGACTATCAAAGCGGTGAATCAGAGACTACGAGGTAGCTGTTGGCGTCCGCAGCCCCATATCTCTTTTATTTATTGTTTCCACTTTCTTCAAACGATTGTGCCATTGATATTGTAATAGTAATATTGTTATTAGGATTTCATTAGCTGCTCATGATGTTGTGACACCCTGGTTTGGGCTGTTGTTGGGATGATTCACTATGTTTTTCCGCAAATGACTGCTATTAAACTGTGTTGTGTTGTTCTCTTGTTAAATTAACTGCTTAAAATGAGTTATGGTTCTTAATTGGCTGGCCTTGTCTTCACGAGAGGCGCCATCACGACCGAGTTTGGGATTTGGGTCGTGATAGCCTGCTAGTGTTCTTTACATCAAGGGTAGCTGAATGATCATTTGCCGCTCATAGAATTTTCCTACTACAACAACTACCTTGCCAACATTCAAATGGCGCCGCTCTAAGCTTTATATGGTAAGAGATGTAGATGTTCCATTGGTTCGTTCGAAGTCAGGGAAGTAGAATTGATAGGGCCAGCCTTCGTGCATCAGGCTATGGAGAAGGTCAAGATCATTAAGGAACGGTTGAAAATGTCTAAGAGCCATCAGAAGTTGTACTCGGATGTGTTTCACAGAGATTTAGAGGTTAAAGATGATGATTGGGTGTTCTTGAAGGTTTCTCCTATGAGGGATATAATGCGATTTGGGTGGAAAGAAAAATTGAGTCCCAGGTATATTGGACCATGTAGAATCATTCAGAGGATTGGTCAAGTGGCTTACAAGCTCGATGTACCTCCGGAGATGTCCTTAGTGCACCCCGTGTTTCATGTATCTATGTTGAAGAAGGTGGTGGGCGACCCGACGCTCATCGTTCCGGTAGAGGCTATTAAGGTTAATGAAGAATTGACTTATGA
Source organism: Nicotiana obtusifolia (assembly GCA_002018475.1). NCBI lineage: Eukaryota > Viridiplantae > Streptophyta > Magnoliopsida > Solanales > Solanaceae > Nicotiana > Nicotiana obtusifolia. Next base: position 25,371 of record MCJB01049859.1, read on the forward strand.
GGAGATTTCGATCGCCATTATTGATAAGCAAGTCCAAAAGTTGAGGAATAAAGAGAATGCCTCAGTGAAAGTGCTATGGCGAAACCAACTTGTTGAAGAACACCACCTGTGAGGCCGAGGAAGAGATGAAGAACAAATATCCTCACTTGTTTGTGTAACCACATTGTTGTGTTTTAAAATGATGTTTGGAGTTTACTTTCTATATGCTAGGTTCAATCTTGGACATTTTATTTATGCTAAAAATGCGTGTGACATTATGGTCGATGTTGTTTTCATGCTATGATATATTATTAATTATGGATATGCTGATAGAACTAGTTTATGGGGCTCTCCGACAGGTGGATAGGCCAAAAATACAAGGGAGACTCTGCCAAAATTTTTAGAAATTAAGGGAGTTAACCAAATTTGGAAACCTTGAGGTGTGAGGGAAGAGTTATGTCATATTGGGTGTTCCAGCAGACTTTATCCCTCATTTGAGGATTAATGATCCTAAGCAGGGGAGGATGCGGACGTTTTGGGTTTTTTATGCATTATGGAGTTGGTGGAAAAGTTTTGCAGAACATGGCGTTTCTGTGGTCCATTATGCGACCGCATATCAGTTCTGCGGGACATACAATGGTCCGAGTTGCAGAGGAGAAGATCAATTTTGAAAGTCATTTTGCTGTCAATTATACGATAATATAACCATTTCGCAGGCCACACTTCCATCTCATAATTGCCATGAGAATTTTCGGAGGGAGATTTCTGTAAGGCCGGGTAAAATTTCATCAAGGAATTCAAGTTTTGCCGCGCGGAGGTAAGGTAATGTGTACGGAGGTAGTTAATGAATGCATTGAGGAGTTGATGGAAAATTTTTGGTTGAAAAAGGCAGTTCTGCGATCAAGTTCGTGACGGCAGAACCACTCTGCGGGGCGCATACCCGTCGCGGAGTTGACGCAAAATTTTTTGAATTTTGAAGGTTGTTTTGTGGTCCATTATGCAATCGCATACCCATTTGCGGTCTGCAGTTCCATCGCAGATTCATTGAAGGGTGATTCTGTGGTCCATTTTGTGGCCCCATAAGTGGTCTGCGGATCGCAGACTTGTGCAGGCCAGCCCACTTTTTGGCATCACTTTCGCGATCCATTTTGCGGGCTGCATATTTGTTCTGCGGTCCATTCTGCGACCGCAGACTTGAGTACACAGGGTCCATTTTCCTTTTTTTATAACCCAACCCCATTTTGATAAATAGCCTTTGGGGCTCATTTTGAAGCGACTGTTGGATGCTTTTAGAGAAAAGTACGAATATTTTAGGGAGAGAAGGAGAAGACCTAGCATTCTAATCGCCTATTCTTGCACCAATATTCAAGAATCATGGAAGCCACTCACTTGACCACCATCTATCCTGGTAAGTTCTTGTCCTACATCATCCATGCAAGTTTGTTTAGTGTCTAATTAGATTGTGGAGTTTGAGATAGGCCATGCATGTGACATTAGGTGGTAGTATGTGGGGTTGTAGAACTACTTTGGGTAGTTTCTAGTTGAAATTGGTCGAGGGAGGAAGGGATTACCATTGTAGAGCTTTGTAGTCGATGTTTGCATAGTAGGTGTTTGATAACATTCCTATGAGCGTTGTGCCATGAGAATCCTTCTAATTAATATTCGATTTTTGCTATCTTCATATAGATTGGTATTGCTAGATGTGTTGGGATATTGTAGTAATTTAAGAAAAGCTTAAAGCGAGGTATGTTGCCTAAACTTCTCTCTTAGAATCGAATTCTATGATGTCCCCCTATGTTTCAAATAAGGTTCGGTCAAGTTCCTAATCCCCATGTTTCGAGATATTCATTATAAATTTGACTATTCCGAATAAGCGTATCTTTAAAGATATGTACTAGAAATGTGTAACGAATTTTCTTATCGTATTGTGATCTCCTTCGGGAATGTATTCAAACGTGACCAATGTGTCGGAATATTATGATTCTAATCATGTCTTCATTACAAGTTGTTATGCCAAGTTGTGGAAGAAAAGTCAATGTGCTCAAGACTTGTATTGTTTATATACATATCAAACCCCTATTTTCCAAAGGCCCTTATTGTTGATAAACGATGACTATGTTGAAGGTGAAAGAAGTGAGAGTGAGATTAAAAAAGTGGCCATGGTTGTTGTAACTAATGTACTTGATTTGAATTCGTGTTTCAATCATGAATTACCATGCTCTCCTTTATAAGTATTTTCAATTTAGTTTGAGTTCTTACATACTCATGAGTTGAAATTATGTATTGCCCTTTTAGGAAAAAGTATTTCAAGAATAAGTGGTGTATAACTCGTTTATAAATTTTACTCGTGCTTTAATTGCTAGTCATTTTGCTCAATTCTTTGTAGAGGAATCTATTATGTTTAAGGCCTTCATTACAAATGAGCCTAAGGTGGTGATTTCAGGAATATTCTATATGTTGATGGTTTATGTTGATGATCCTTCAAAGTAAAGAAAGGAAAGTGTGGAATATGAAATACGGCCATCGTGCCATAAAACAAGAATCATATGTACGGCCAATAGAACCAAGGAAATAATGATGTTGTGAATGGGTAGAAGTACCAATGATGCTATATATAGTGTGAAAGGTTATGAGGTGAATATATTTGTACTTTTTTTCCCCTTATGTGCAAAACAAAAATGTTTTTGGGAATCTTATTAGCGAATCGAGGAAGGGTTGGTTGTAACGGCCCACACATGAAACTACGCATGCCGGTGTAAGAGTGGATTGTGATTATTCCCCTTGTTTGGGATGAGATTGACGTGATGGAAATTATTCCCCGTAATTGGGATGAGATTATTGCTAGCGAAGGTTGATGTCGATCCACACGACATTATGGTGAGACGACCTAGCCGATCGGGTCATGATCGGATGTCATGCCACATACATGGTGGTGAGATTGTGATTGAGATTGTAATTGATATTATGATTGTGATTTGATTTCTTTGGGTGAGATGGACTAGCCAACCGAGCCGTGATTGGACTCATTGCTAAAACGTGGTGGTATATAGGTACTAATGATATCCCAACCAAAAGTATATACTATATTCTTATTTTGAAAATTGTTCTGTTTCCATAGTTTTCCCCGTTCTTATATTGGCATTCTATTTCGAAAGGGGACATTTAGCTTTTAATACTAGTACTATTGCATATGTACTAACATCCCTTTTGCCAGGGGCGCTGTATCTTCAATGGACGCCGGCAGTTTTGGTGAGCCTTACTTTGTTCCGAGCTTTATGTGATTTGACGTTGTAATTTGTGCTTTGAGGTATAGCAGGTGCCTAGTCGCCGGCACATCCCTTCTTTACTTCTGTTATACTTAGAGGCTCCATAGACAAGTTGTGGGTTGTGTCTGATCTTTGGAATTGAAATAAAAATGTTGGTATTTTGGCAAACCTGTTTTTCATCATATCTATAAACTTATAATATTTTGGAAATAATAAATGATTATCTTTTGAATAATGGGAAAACAATGTGGAACACTTTATTCTCTTCATGAATATCTCTTGATTTTGATTTTATGTTGGTCATGGGTAAGGTTGGATAGAAGGCATCTATTAGGCTTGCTTGATCGGGGTATCTCAGTTGTGCGCCAATCGCGCTCCCCAAGGTCGGGCATGACAAATACATAATCACATGATATACCACATAACTCAAATACTCATAGCAATAACGTCAGACCACAATAGTTGCTCGATAACCAACCTGACACCGCTAACAAACCTCATATCAACTAAAATCTTGTTCTGAACCTTCGTACACTACCAATGCTGAAAGAAACTTACAGAAAATCATAACCACCCATCTGATTAACAAGTCGTGGAGCTCCCTTGCCGGATAAGAACCATTGCCAAAATCTAAGTCGACTAGTGATGACACTCATTTCAGGCCCAATAACCTCACCTCATCCAGTACAAGCTACTCGACCGACCTGTCACGAAAATACTACTTAGAGCCACGAACCATGCAATTCGTGCACCAACGAATAATAACTCAAATACCAATGATGGAAAGAGAATAGAAATGAAGAAACTATCTTTCCAGCTCAATCGATACCACCATGAAGTTCAATGCTATCAATACACCACACAAGGGGAAACATTGCACACGAAATAAGCACAAACAATCATATCTTTGCATAATGCCGCAAGACGCAGTCCAAACACTAGTTGATATGATCTACTTCAAGCCACAATGATCAAAATCAGCAGCCACACGCAATTCGACATCAACTACACAAAGGGCATGACCATAACCATGGAAAAGCGAATAACACAATATACCACAGCTCGAAAAGACCATAACCAAGGCGCAATCAACCATTCAACACCCCAATAACCATTTCCCTCGAATTCAGCTACGAGGCCTAAACAGAACCGCATAAGGTGTACATATAAACAACAAATCACAACCCTTTGTAGCATAGACGAGCAACACATAGAATATAAACATGAACAAGCTCAACTCTAACCTAATGACACACCTTTTAGCAGTAACGGTGTTGAGTTAACAAATCTGACCTCGTGTAGAATACACATCCTCATTGGGAATACCAATGGGCTCCCAAATCAACTCCGGTCATCCCCAAATGGATAAATGGCCACGTGAAGTCCATAATGACCTAAGCATAGCACGTACTACCATCTAGATAACCTTCACAGTCCGCAACCCCGAAACAATGTGCTTCTAAGAACTCCCAGTCTCCAAATCCATAGAACACATGAATCATAATAGGCGATCCCAACTCCACCATGCAGAATCATCCCCACGAGAAATATTTCTATAATTCTTCCATGCCACCTAGCAATATGAACATCAACACTCAATCAACCAGGCGAGTACCGCAATACCAATGAAGCATACTTAAGTTAACACACATTGCGCCTTCTGAAATGCGCACCCTGCTCAGGAAATACCAAGTAGTAATAGCATTAATCTAGTCACCTGAAACTGCCCATGTTGTCTAAGAATCCATGAACTTCCCTTCAAAACTAAATCGTGACCTTGCATATGCAAATCTCTATCCCACAAAACACACTGCATCTATCATGCCATCATATGAAAAGTATGAGACTCTCATAATCAACTATGAGTAACCAGCAGAATACATACCCGATCAGTCAAAAATCCTCCATTTGATCCCATCCAGGAGAAAATAACAAATATGCAACATGGTCCTCACGCCGGTAGGAAATATCAATCTCAAACCGTTGTAGAAACCATCGAGAACACTTCGAAACCCATTGCACATAACCAAGCCATCAGAACTAAATCTCTCTAACTCAACCAAGCCACGCAAGTCACCAAATCCAAGAGTATTGCCACAATACATTTGTAGAAACTCGCCACATCATAAGTACCCAAAGAACCGATCATATCCATTACCGTGCAGATCCAACCTACTACCAAGCTATCCTATTTCTCCGAGTTCTTTTTGAATTACCCTGAAATTAATACTTCTCCTTGCCAGAACACCACGATCCTTACCCAAAGCTCACAACAAGAGATTCTAGTATAAAACCACATCGCCCTAAGGCCCATTAACCATTGTATTCTCTCTTAAGCACCCCAAAAGTACCACAACCGATACACCCACTCTAATGAGACCTTTTGCGAATCTAAAGTCGTTTCTTTCACCCTCCTGATACTAAAATGTAGAATCCATAATGATATAGAAATACTGCGAGTCTCGACGCCATCCAATGTAAATCTTAGATTCTAGCAATATAGAAATCCAAAAAATTCTCAATTGCTACATATAAATCATTAATCCGTTAGAACCTTCACAAGAGTCATCCACTCTACTCAAATCTCAATTGCAATGACCAAACAGGTTGAACGACCTGTGCCCCATTAGCACAGGAACACCCAAAGAAGTAACCCCGTCTTAATGCAATCGAGCAAATTCCTACTCCACGCGCACTACATCCATCATAAATAACAACTCAATAATTTCATGATTTCATTATACCCATAAAGTGTAATACACCATGTATCTATAAATTTCCTTTCTTAAGTCGTCCACTAAGCTAGCCTCTACAAGTTATAATCGATCCACAAGTATGCCTCAGACCGAAAACAATACAACACGTAACGACGCAATCAAATCATCGTTAGCAGACTGCCCCACTTGGCTCAAAGCCATAGATCAAAACACTCGATAACTCGCAATGCCCATACTCCATTACTACGATAATACCGCAGTGAGATTCAACTAAATCCTTCATAAGATCATGTAACACAAACCATATAATACCTCAAATCATCTGCTAAGCTCGCAGTCATCCTCGAGATGGTCAGGCCAACTTTATCAACCAATCCAAAATCAAATCGCAACACCTATACCCACTAGTAAAAAAGAAGGCATTCACATAACATCATAAGGATGCCACATTCGTAGATTACCCTACAGGTGATAACCCACCTTCTTAGCCTCAAACTGACAACTCTCTATACCCCTTCACAGCTACAACTACTAAGCAAACACTCAATCTTCCTAAATATGAACTCATCAACAAGACATGCAAATCTACTTCATTCCACAAATGAAATATCACGAGAGAATCTCTCAAAAACCTTCATAACTCAAGACTGCATGACACATCAACATAAATCGAGCATCCAATTGTCCTTTTCATATCTCGAGCAAACTCTTCCCCTAACAAACAAACCATTTGAACACATCCTGCAGTCACATCCTACTCATCATATAGCCATCCAATGACTCACCGAGCTACCAGTCCCACCCATAAGTACACTACTGGAAATAGAAGTCCAAGGGCACATGCTTACACAACTGAAATTACTGAGCCTAAGCTGCAGTCCAAACCGGGCCTCAATTCCTCCAGACTAGCCCTTCACCAAAACACAAAAAACACATCTCGTACCTCATCCATGGAACCCACAAGCCGACGATGTACAACTGATTCCGAGCGCTCACATGCGCATACGAGTGAGTGGAAGGAATTCAAAAGGATATGCTTCAAGCTAAATCTTTGTCGCATGATAAGGAAAGAAAGATGGGAAGTTTATCCTAAATGCCTGTAGCCTCTCGAAGATAGGTATGAACGTCATCATACTGATCCGCAAGATTCTACTAGACACCTGCTCATGATTCGTATAACCTATGAACCTAGAGCTTTTATACCAACTTGTCACGACCCAAAATCTAATTAGTCTTGATGGCACCTAGCCCTATTCGCTAGGTATGCCAATTTAACAATAATCCAACTCAAAGAAATCTATTAAGAAAAATAATGATAATATAACTGATCTTTTATGCAAAGAATCCCCATGGACTGGTAGTACAAATCATGAGCTTCTAAGATATATAGTTTGTGAATCTACTATGAAATAAATATATCATCTATTTGAAATGTACAAAATAGATTGTTATAAATCTAAAGCTACCATAAACAAGAGGCACCTACAACCGGAACGAAGGTTCATCTTCAAAGCCAGCGCCTGCCATACATAACATTATCAGCTCTAAAATATGTACATAAGTTAAAGAAGTGTAGTATAAGTACAACCGAACCCATGTACTCAATAAATAACAAACCTAACCTTAGATTGAAAGTAGTTACGAGCTTGGATAACGGTTAAGTTCGGCACCAACATCCAAGAAGAACTCGTAAAGATATTATGAAAACAGTACAAATAACACTCAAGGATGCTCAGCTCGTTCATAGTTACGGAAAATATGCATGCTTTTCAGGCATAATAGTAAAGCCCAAAGTTTTCACCGAAATCACCAAAATACGAGTATATTAGAAAAATCATGATTTTTCCCAACAACATTCAACAATAGATAAGATGCTCCATTATCAGATAGCATGAGGAAAGTACATCTCTATGCCTACATGTCAATGTGTATGAGAAGTCATAAATGTCACAATAACTTATAGCATGAAGAAATGCATCTCAATACCAACATGCCAAGTATGCATGTCAAATGTAATGCACCACAGTGATAAACTCATATGCTCATGCTCTCGGAGTATTCAACCTCACTAAGCACGCTCAATCACTCAGCACCTCCCAATCACTCAGCATCCTCAGTCACTCCGCACTCGCACTCATCGGTACCAGCACTGACTCCAGGCGTGTCAGACTCCTGATGGCGAATCCTGCCCAAGCGCTAATATAAGCCAATCATGGCATGCATCGACATGCAGTCCGATTTCATCATGAATCAATAATGCATGCTGCAACGTGCATCCTGATCCTATGAATATCACTTACAATCAGGCCCTCGGCCTCACTTAGTCATCAATCTCTCTAGTCTCTCGGGCTCACAAATCTCATGCCAATCAACACAAACAGTGATAACATGATGTGACAACGAATGGTAACAGATACTAAGATATGATATGCACATGAATGAAAATGACTGAGTATGTAATTGCAATTTAAAAAAATAGATCAACAACATAAATGACCTCAGGGGTTCCCAACCGAATAAGTATATGGCCTAAACATGATTTCTTATATGGATCACAACTTAATTATTTTCGCACATAGAAATTTTATGGTTAGAAACAAGATAGATAACTGCACAGCACCACAGAATCCACCTAGTCATAATTTACACGGTGCACGCCCACGCACCCGTCATCTAGCATGTGAACGCCAAACACATATCACGTATAATCAGGATTCATACCCTCTGCATCAAGTTTAGAAGAGTTACATAACTGGAACACGCTGAATCTAAAATCGAGCATGCAAAATAATACTGTAAAAATGTCATCCCGTGCGTACCGACCTCTGAACGGCTCAAAACTAGCCAAAAGGAACTCAAGAGAATCAAATAATGCCAAAGAAAACAAACCCAATCGATAATGGTGGAATCTTTAATCAAAAGTCCAAAGTCAACCAAAATGTCAAACCTGGGCCCGCACCTCAAAATCCGTCGAAACTCAACAAATTAGACAACCTATTCTATTATGAGTCCAACTTTACTAGTTTAACTCAAATCCGACTCCAAATCGATGTTCTAAACTAAAAAATTCACTTTATAAAATTTCAAAACTCAAAAATCTTGTTTTCTCTCTGTATAGTGCGATTCACTTGAACAGTATCGTCGTTGAGCTCAAATGCTCGATTCTCCATCGTCCGCCGGTGGAAAACCACCGGACTAGTCTCAAAATCTTCGTCTTGATATGGCGCATCCTCTCCAACACGCAGCATCATAAAACAATTCCTTAGCTGCTACAGATTTTCAAAAGAGCAAAGGGATCACTGTAGCTCAAAATCGCCTTGGAGTTTCAAATATTTGCTCAATTGATTCTGAGCCAAATCGAGCCATTCCAAGTGTCGGAGATCCTTCTTCAGGTCCATCCCAATCTCCCTACCAAATTTCAGACGATTTCACTACCGGAATCATGAGCTCCGACCACCTGAACAGTCCAGAAATGCACTAGTTGGTCCCGACTGGTGTTATCCTAAACTAATTGGCTCAAGACTAGTGCCAAAAGATTCCTAATGCTCAGGAGATTTTTTCCCACCCCTCAATTCCAATTTTCGTTGAATTAAACTCCACAACATTGCAAAAAGAGAAATTGACAGTGTCGAGCACACCAGGTGTTCGACGAAATGTCAATGACACTGTAGCAGCTCAATTGTGCGACCATGTCATTCCTCAACCTACTCAAGGTCATAAGGAAACTAGTCGTCAAGCAAAAGCACAAGAATTGCATCAAAAGGATGGTGATCCAATTTCCCCCACCCCTCCTCACTTAAGTACAGCATGATGACAGTGTACTGTGATACCCCAGCATTTGTACTACTCTCACCTGCTGTCCAAGGAAACTCCAATGACTGCAAATCTCCCACAATGCACGCTACTACAAGCACTAGTAAAGCTACTGGCCCAGTGGTTACTTCAGAAGGAGCAGAACCTGCTCCGCAACACCAGCAGCAGCAATCAACTTCTCTCATTTATGATGCTGATAAACACACTAAGGCACATCCATCAACCTCAATTTAACCCCCCCATCAAGGTCTCCTCTAAATTTGATAAGCAATAGTATCCCAAGAAAAGCACAAAGCCACCAGTAAAGGAAATACAACCACATATTTCTGCCACACCAGCACCTCAAGTAGTACCAGTTATCAGGAAACCTTAAGCACCTAGCACCTCTACCAAATCCAAGACTCAATCCAGTAATTTCCCTCCTCCCCTACTGTCACCTAGTCCTATGTTACTAGATCGAGAGTTAGACACGAAGCAGAAATCACCCCACTTCAATTCACCCCACCTATTATTACCACAAAGCAAGGGAGGCCATCAGTGATATTCAAGAGGGAGGACTACATGGTCAAGCTTGTAGATAGATGCAAATTCACAGCGATAGGGAAATTTGCTAACACCATGCCTAGAATGGAGATAATTAGAAAGAGCTTCATAGCTCAAACTGAACTCAGATGAGGGATCAAGATAGCCCGTTTCAATGCCAGAACTATATATATAGACCTTGATAATGAGTATGATCATGCAATAGTATGGACCAAACAATATATGTACATATAGGGTCAAATGATGAAACTGGAAGCATGGAACCCAACATTCAAGCCTAATGAAGATACACCAATTGTTCCTCTATGGATAATCATCCCTGAACTGCCATGGCATCTCTATTATATGCAGATATTGACCCCACTGTTATCACCTATTGGTAAAGCTCTGTTCTTGGACCTTGCTTCATTTCAGAAAACCAGAGTGTCACGACCCAAGCCGGAGGGCCGCGACTGGCACCGGACCCTACCCTACGGGCGCCGGCGTACCCTTCATCTAACTTTCCTTATTATCTATAAGGCTTGTCATATGCATATAATGTCGAATAATAATTATAATGATATGTGACATTATACCATGATACGATCATACTTATATACATAATATAGCCAACAAGGCTGCAATGCAGAACCATTAAACAAATTACATACGTTTGCCGATAAGGCAATTCGACTGTACATAAGTCAACCCATCACTTGTCTATGCATAAATTGACACTTGTCTATGAGCCTCTACAAAAACGTACATAATGCAACCTACGTCGGAACAGGGCCCCGACATGCCCATAATGCCTACAACAAAATGCATACCAAGACTGTGGCAAGTCCGAAGGATGGATCTCGCCAATATCTGCTGAACTGAGTAGCCTACTATGGTGGGGGAGCTTCGTCTATCTGCCCGCTCGGACCTGCAGCACGACATGCAGCGTCCACAAATAAAGGACGTCAGTACGGATAATGTACTGAGTATGTAAGACAGGAAACATAATGCAAGAACAATAATAAGCATCAGGGTAAGAGACATATAACCTGTACCATCTGAATGCCTCTGAGGGTGACTAACCATGTCATGCCTGACATGCATATGCATATAAATATATTTATATCCTTTTGAAAATCATCATATACATATATACGCCTCTGTGGGCCTCATCATCATCTCATACATATGCCTCTGTGGGGCTCCTCATTATCATACCCAACTGATCAGTGGTTGCACAATAGGTGCCATACCCGGCCGACTATAGCGCGGCTCGGTAGAGTAAAATAGATAATGCATGCTGGACTCATAAGAGTCATACTACCATGGTGAAATAATAACATATCAATCCTCCCATAAGAGGGGAAACAATATACGTACGGCTACCTTCTAAGAGTAGAGTATCTTTGGGGTTCGTTCATTGCATTGTGTACAGTCAGAGTCATGCAAAAGAAGGAAAAGGATAGTCTCACATACCTTGCAATACTTTCCAATCTCAAGCTATGAAACTTCCACGACTTCTTAGTCTACAATAAGAGAAATGATACTACTGTTATCGTTCAGGCGTTGCAACTATTATGTATCGACTGTAACCTATTTTGCAATAAAATGGACAGCACCTCCCCTATATATATGACTTCACACAAGTCCAAACAGTCACCAAACAGCCAAACAACATCAATAAGAATCATATTGAGCCTCCCAAAACAGTCCACGCACAAACCAATCACTTCATACGTACAATGGCCACTATAGTCGTGTCAAACGATCCGGAAATGTTATGAACAACTATCAGGCCACAACCCTAAATATATATGGTGTTTCTCCACACCCTTCCTCATCCAAAACTCCACAAATCAGTAGTATAACACGCTGCTTTACAGCAACACAAAACAGTTCACAAAACAGTTCGCTACAAGTGAATAACTCGAACTCACGGCTTCCGATAACCGTCCCGTGAGTTCTTACACACATAGAACGACTTACCAAGAATTAACAGTAGAAAAAATGTATTAAATAGAGCAGTAAACTCACCTTGCTTGTTTGATAACTCAGCCCTTGCTTTGGTTCCTCAAACTCTAGGGTTTACCTTCAACTAGAACTTGAAAGAGGGGAAAATCAATTAGGGTTTGTGTGGTATTATTTTGGGAAGGGGTTGCAGGGGTTCTTTTCGGTTTTGAGGCTGTGAAATAATAGTGAATTAACTAGCTTTAGAAGCTTTTAAAAGCCCTCTCTTAACCGAGTTGTGGCTTTTAAATTTTTGCCCTTAATTTTGGCAAGTAGGTGATGCACCTACTTGTCACCTACCAGCCTGCGCAGTTCTACGGAAATGCAATTATCTCAATACTCCGAGATTGTATTGACAAACGGTTTGAAGCATTAGAAACTAGACTCATAGACCTTTAACTTGGTAGGTATATCACCCCGTAATTCCTTGTAAATTGGGATAAAATCGCAGAAACATTTTACCTATCGTTTAAGTAAAATTGTGAACCTAAGTTAGGACAACTTTCGTCGACTTTCGTTTCATAACTCTTTCGACTTCAAGACTTATGAAACGGATATTATATCATCCAAATACCTTAAAACATGACCTCTTGGTGATGTTAACCACCTCTCGATTTTCCCAAAAACGCGAGTTACAACATCCTTAACTCGTTTATCCTCTAATACTTGTTAACCGCCCTTATACACCTTTGCATCGTTTAGGACCAATAGGACTAAACTCTTATTATCTCAAAGGTAATTATCTTCTCGAACCAAGGTAGACTATATTACGGTGTAATCTAACACGTACAAATACGGGTTATAACACCCTCCCCCCCTTAGGAACATTCAGCCTCGGATGTTGAGGGATATCTCAACTCTCAAAATTTTTAAAAATTTCGATAGAGTTTCCTCTGTAAATAGGACTATCCAAAACCTGTCAAACAGCTCAGACCAATATCCAAAGCCACACAGGTCCACACAACACGTAATAATTGCAATTTGGCCTCACACGACCACCTAAGTATGTAGAAATCAAAATAAGTTAGCCATAACTCACCTTAACTGTTATTTACCGTGGTCCGAGATGTACTTGCTGCACCTGACTCAGCAATAGTACCTGAAGTCTGGAACAAATGGGGGTATCGGGCTTTCATATCTTCTTCAGCCTCCCACGTCATCTCTTCTACATTATTATTCCGCCACAATACCTTAACCGAAGCTACCTCCTTAGTTCTCAATTTACGAACTTGACGATCTAAGATGGCGACAGGAAATTCCTCGTACGACAAGTCCTCAGTAACTTGAATATCCTCAATAGGGGTGATATGAGAAGGATCTCCTAAGCATTTACGAAGCATGGAGACATGAAAGACCGGATGGACTGCCTCTAGCTCTGGTGGCAAATCAAGTTTATAAGCAACTTGGCCAATTCTCTGCACGATCTGATACGGCCCGACATACCTGGGGCTAAGCTTGCCTTTCTTGCCGAATCTCATTATGCCTTTCATAGGCGATACCTTCAAAAATACCCAATCTCCCACGGCAAACTTCAGATCTCTACGTCGGTTATCTGCGTATGACTTCTGTCGGCTTTGAGCTGTTAATAACCTTTATTGAATTAACTTAACTTTCTCTACCGCTTGTTGCACCAACTCAGGTCCTAATAACTTTGTTTCACCGACATCAAACCAACCAATAGGGGACCTGCACTTCCGCCCGTATAAAGCCTCATATGGCGCCATCTGTATGCTAGAGTGGTAGCTATTATTGTAGGCAAACTCAATAAGTGGCAAATGATCTTCCCAGCTTCTTTTGAAGTCCAATACACAGGCTCGTAACATATCCTCGAGCGTCCGAATAGTATGTTCGGCCTGTCCGTCTGTCTGTGGATGGAAAGCTGTGCTAAGACTAATATGAGTACCCAACCCTTCTTGGAAAGATCTCCAGAAATTGGCTGTAAATTGTGCACCTCTACAGATATGATAGAAATTGGAACTCCATGTAATCGAACTACCTCTTTGATATACAATCTGGCATAATCTTCAGCTGCGTACGTAGTTTTGACAGGCAAAAAGTGGGCTGATTTTGTAACCCTGTCCACAATAACCCAGATGGAATCGAACTTCCGATGAGAACTGGGCAACCCTGTAATAAAGTCCATATTAATAGCTTCCCACTTCCATGTTGGGATCTCAATATTCTGAAGCAAT
>MCJB01049860.1:0-40759 GCA_002018475.1 Nicotiana obtusifolia
TGTTCTATACAATGTCTCATAGAAGCCCCAAAAGTATACTCTATTCTTAGAAGCTAAGGAAGCTTACATTGATTCCCTCCTATTATAGGAAATTCTATAGGTCAACGTTTGGTTGCAAGTGTGTTGTTTGATAAGCACAATTGATGAGAGAATTAAATGCTATGTTCGAACGATAAGGGAGAACGTAAGTCACGAATGAATTGTTATGGATCGAATGTATAGATATATAGATATGTATGTATATATATGAATAAATGATCGAATATGATTGACTTGAGAAAAGAAGTAATGAGAATAACAAGAAAGAGCTTAAGCCTTAAGTGATTGAATGTTTATGAGTGTTTATATATGATTGAATGTGTATGATCACATCTAAGGAAGAAATGATTGAATGAACTGCTTACGCGGTGTTTGTTTGGCACTTAAGGTGCAACTATATATATATATATATATGAGAACATATAGAGAACATACACCGGACCAAGCAATAGCTGGACGAGTAGTTACACACCGAGCCATATAATTGGCCGGGCTAATGACGATACACCGAGCCATAATGAATTGGCCGGACTAATGACGATACACCGAGCCATAATGAATTGGCCGGGCTAATGACGATACACCGAGCCATAATGAATTGGCCGGGCTAATGATGATACACCGAGCCATAATGAATTGGCCGGGCTAATGACGATACACCGAGCCATAATGAATTGGACGGGCTAATGACGATACACCGAGCCATAATGAATTTGCGGGGCTAATGACGATACACCGAGCCATAATGAATTGGCGGGGCTAATGACGACCGAGCCATAATGAATTGGCCGGGCTAATGACGACACACCGAGCCATAATGAATTCGGCCGGGCAATGATGACGTATAAACACCGATTAGTCGGGTATGTGATAATAGTAATAATGGTATTAATAAGTACAAGCCCAAAGAGGCATATGCTTTTATAAAACTCGCAAAGGCGAGGTTATGACTATAGTCATGATATAATTATGGGCCCGAGGAGGCATACGTGTGTGTGAATGTATGTGATAACGATAATGGTAACGATGATTATGATTATGAGCCCATGGAGGCATATTTATTGATTGTGGTCCTATGAGGACGTATGTGCGATGATTGTATAAAGGGAATGAATATATGATGAATGCATTTGCACGATTTACTTAAAAGTAAGAAGTCCAGTAAAGCAGGTGTAAACTAAAGAGATGAATACTTAATGCATTGGATATAATGAACCCGTATGAGAGTAACAGGCTTGGAAGAATGAATTATGTCTTAAATCTCTGAAATGATGGAAATAAGTTTTATAATGAATATGTAAGGTATGCTGCCCTCAGAGTTAAATTTCCATTGTTATGAGCTGTATGCTTCTATTATGTTGCTTATGTTACTGTTTTCAGTTGTATTCCTGTCTTACATACTCAGTACATTTTCCGTACTGACGTCCTTTGTTTGTGGACGCTGCATATCGTGCTGCAGGTCCAAATAGATTGACAGACGGAGTTCCTCTACCGCAGTAGGCTATCAGTTCAGCAGACATAGCAAGGTTCATCTTCCGGACCTGCTATACTTGGGTATGTTTTGATGTATAAATATTTTTGGGCATGTCGGGGTCCTGTTCCGACTAAGTATTTTTGTATACATTCCATAGAGGCTCATTAGACAAATTGTCAGTGTGTATAAACAGGAGATGGGCTATGTGTAATTACGTCGCCTAGTTGGCATCATATGTATTGTGTGTATGGTTTTGTATATAGCCCAGTGGGTTATGCTGTGGTGAATGTATGTTTATATTATGGTATATTGTTGCGACAGGTAATGTCATTATAGTCGACAAGTATAATGTCGTTATTGCCGTGTTGGCAAGTATGTGCACCTTAGGAATAGTAAGGGTAGTCATGTACAGGGTTCGCCGGTACTCTGCAAGCAGGGTTCGGTGCCCGGTCGCGGGCCCCCAAGGTTGGGTCGCGACAGGTCCAATATCCATATAAACATATAAAGCAGTGATTAATTGGCGACAAGTGGTCATTTTGATAGAAGGGTTTAAAATAGCACCAATTAGGTAAATAGGGGGAATTGGATAGAAATATTGCTTAACGTTATCTAGCATAGATTCAACAACATAACTATATCCTTCTTTCTTCTTGAAATTATGGAGTAAAAGAGAAATTTCAGCAATATGAACTAAACCATTTGCAATAATAGGATAACAAGCTCTAGAAAACTCAAGTGTAGCTACATAAAATTTTTGTAAAAATTTTACAACATCTTCAATGACATCCCAAGTTCTAGATGTTAACAAACCAAGATTTTACCATGACTGCAATTTTAGAGAGACGCGAAAGCGAAAGCCTGTGGGGTCGCTTCTGTAACTGGATAACTAGCACTGAAAACCATCTTTACATTGGATGGTTTGGTGTTTTGATGATCCCTACCTTATTGACGGCAAATTCTGTATTTATTATTGCCTTCATTGCTGCTCCTCCAGTAGACATTGATGGTATTCGTGAGCCTGTTTCAGGATCTCTACTTTACGGAAACAATATTATTTCCGGTGCCATTATTCCTACTTCTGCAGCTATAGGTTTACATTTTTACCCAATCTGGGAAGCGGCATCCGTTGATGAATGGTTATACAACGGTGGTCCTTATGAACTAATTGTTCTACACTTCTTACTTGGCGTAGCTTGTTACATGGGTCGTGAGTGGGAACTTAGTTTCCGTCTGGGTATGCGACCTTGGATTGCTGTTGCATATTCAGCTCCTGTTGCAGCTGCTACCGCAGTTTTCTTGATCTACCCAATCGGTCAAGGAAGTTTTTCTGATGGTATGCCTCTAGGAATCTCTGGTACTTTCAATTTCATGATTGTATTCCAGGCTGAGCACAACATCCTTATGCACCCATTTCACATGTTAGGCGTAGCTGGTGTATTCGGCGGCTCCCTATTCAGTGCTATGCATGGTTCCTTGGTAACTTCTAGTTTGATCAGGGAAACCACAGAAAATGAATCTGCTAATGAAGGTTACAGATTCGNGGCTAATGACGATACACCGAGCCATAATGAATTGGCCGGGCTAATGACGATACACCGAGCCATAATGAATTGGCCGGGCTAATGACGACACACCGAGCCATAATGAATTCAGTCGGGCTATGATGACGTATAAACACCGATTAGTCGGGTATGTGATAATAGTAATAATGGTATTAATAAGTACAAGCCCAAAGAGGCATATGCTTTTATAAAACTCGCAAAGGCGAGGTTATGACTATAGTCATGATATAATTATGGGCCCGAGGAGGCATACGTGTGTGTGAATGTATGTGATAATGATAATGGTAACGATGATTATGATTATGAGCCCATGGAAGCATATTTATTGATTGTGGTCCTATGAGGACGTATGTGCGATGATTGTATAAAGGGAATGAATATATGATGAATGCATTTGCACGATTTACTTAAAAGTAAGAAGTCCAGTAAAGCAGGTGTAAACTAAAGAGATGAATACCTAATACATTGGATATAATGAACCCGTATGAAAGTAACAGACTTGTGATAATGAAATATGTCTTGAATCTCTGAAATGATGGAAATGAGTTCCATAATGAATATGTTAAAGGTATGTTGCCCTCGGAGGTAAATCCTAGTATTCATGAGTTGTATACTCCTATTGTATTGTTATGTTATTGCCTTCAGTTATATATATATTTCCGTCTTACATACTCAGTACATATTTCGTACTGACGTCCTTTGTTGTGGACGCTGCATATCGTGCTGCAGGTCCTAATAGATTGACAGGTGAAGCTCCTCCTCCACAGTAGGCTACCATATCAGTCCAGCAGAAATAGCAAGGTTCATCTTTCGGACTTGCTATACTTGGGTATGCTTTTGTATAAATATTTTTGGGCATGTCGGGGTCCTGTTCCGACTAAGTATTTTGTATACATTCCATAGAGGCTCATTAGACAAGTTGTCAGTATGTATAAACAGGAGTTGGGCTATGTGTAATTATGTCGCCTAGTTGGCATAATATGTATTGTGTGTATGGTTTTGTATATAGCCCAGCGGGTTATGTTGTGGTGAATGTATGTCTATATTATGGTATATTGCTGCGACAGGTAATGTCATTATAGTCGACAGGTATAATGTCGTCATTGCCGTGTTGGCAAGTATGTGCACCTTACGAATAATAAGGGTAGTCATGTACAGGGTTCGCCGGTACTCTGCAAGTAGGGTTCGGTGCCCGGTCGCGGGCCCCGAGGTTGGGTCGCGACATTCGACTCCTAACAATTCTTACTCAACTAATCTAGTTGACCATCAACTTTATGCCAAATAGAAAAAACTTTGTGTAGGCGTACCACCCGCCTTCAATTCGCAACATCTTGTGGCAGGCGTGCCACCCGCTCCCACATGCAACACATCATAACAATTCAAGGAAATTATTCAACAATTTGAAACAATAGTCACACAACGATTAACCATATATGACCCACGGTCATGCGTGACACCAACATATAGACACCTATCACCATGCCTATACGTTGTTCTCAAGAAGGAGCAATTTAGCAAACAAGACACGATTTCTAATCCCTCAAGCTAAGGTTAGAACGAACACTTACCTTGTTTTGCAATAACTTCCTAGACTTCCAATGATTCTTTAAGCCCAACCTTTTAGGAACGCTCACGAACTTTAGGCGAACTCAATTGGAGCTAACGAGCTACAACTTGGTAGGGTGCCTTAACTCAGCTGAAATTCTTGGCACAATCTGCAGCAATTTGAGCTGGGTCTTTGGTGTTAGAGAGTGGGGTTTCTTGTAATAGATGTTGGGGTTTGAAGGGAGTGATTCTACGGTTGTTTTTCAGCTTAAATTGGGGCCATTCCCAGGGAGTTACAGCTGGTTCTTGGTGGGTTTAAGTGGGAAAAGCTGGGCTGGTAAATGCGTTGATGACTATATTGTGGATATGTTTCTCACGGATTTTGGGGTTGTTTTCAAGGTATTTGGAGGTTGATTTGCTGGGGTTTGAGGGTGTTTTGGAGAGGTTTCTGAGGTAATTAACGAAATAAGGGAGTTGTTGCATGTTAGGGTTCCTAGTTCCTATTTATAGTGGGTCAAAATTCGGAACAAAATAAAAGTTCTGGTGTCCAGAATGCGATCGCATTCTGGTCGCAAACTCAACATGCGGTCCGCATTTGGACCGCATTTCTGACATGACATTTGGCCTAAAACTCTGCCTCATTCTGCGATCTCACTGTGGGATTTGCGATCCGCATTTAGAAATGCGGTCCAAGTATGCGATGCCTGTGTAAGATATGTGGTCCGCATGTCTGAAATGCTACCGCATATCTTGCATTACTTACCATTGTGAACTCTTTTCTTAATTATTGGATTCTTATACCTCATATCCTGCAAAAATATTAAAATTGCATAATTACAAAGAGGGATTTGCACTTAAATCAAGCCAAATCTAAACAATTAGTATCTTATGTGTTTCTACATCACATCGGGCCGTTACAGTAGGAAACAACCCCAAACAAAAATGCTTCGATCTTTATGAAAATGAAAAAGTCAACCCACACAGTCAACCTGGGCCCGCACCCCTAACCCGACAAAACTCAAAAATTTCAAACACCCATTCGAATACGAGTCCATCCATACTAATTTCATCCAATTCCGATTTCGAAACAAGGTTCGAATCCTCAAATTACATTTTAGAAAAGTTTTTACTAAAATCCTCAAATTACATTCATCACTTAAATACTAAAAACAAGGATGAAATCATGGATAATGAATAAATCCGAGTCAAACACACTTACGCCAATCCAAATCGTGAAAATCCCCTCCAAGATCGCCCAAATCCGAGCTTTCTAACTCAAAATGTGATAAAATAACCAAAACCCTCGAAATGTAGTACTTATATTCAGCCCAGACATATGCATCGCAATCGCGGGACATCCAATGCAATCGCGGAGAACAAAAACTCACTGACCAAAAATGCCCTTCGCGAACGCGACCCCTCTCCATACTAGCCTTATGCGAATGCGGCCACCCTTGCGCGATCGCATAGACACAAGCTTAGCCATCCACACTCCTTCGCGGTCGCGATGCCAGAGCGCGAACGCGTATCAACACCTCCCGGAGCTCTGCGAACGCAACACGTCTCATGCGTCCACAAAGTGTAAAAATCTTCCAGCCCAAAACTCCATTTCGCGACCGCATGTCTCCTACCGTGATCACGATGAACAACCCATGCACCATAATTAGTAGCTCCAAAACAAGGAGAAACGGTCCGAAACACACCCAAGATCCCCGACACCCCTTCTAATCACACCAACCAATCCCAAGACATAACACGGACTTACTCGAGGCCTTATATCACACCAAACAACTTCAAAATCACAAATCGCACCTCAATTCAAGCCTAAGGAACTAAACCAAATTTTGGAATTCAAAACTTAGGCCGAACAGGTCTAAAAAACTCGAAATGACCTCAAATTTTTCATGCAAGTCCTAAATGACATAACAGACCTATTCCAACTCTTGGAACAAAATCCGAATCTGATATCATCAAAGTCAACTCAAGGTCAAACCTATCAACCTTCCAAACCTTCAACGTTCCAACTTTTGCCAATTCAAACCAAATTGACATAGGAACCTCCAAATCTAAATTTGGACATAAGCTTAAGTCCAAAATTACCATACGAAGCTATTGGAATCATCAAAATACCATTGCGGGATTGTCTACATAAAAGTCAAACTCCGATCAACTATTATAATTAAACTTCCAACATTCGGAATAAGTGTCCCAATTCACTCCAACCACCCCAGCAAGTCACGCAACCACAAATACACATATGTAAAGCATCAAATAGGGGAAACGGGGCTAAAATACTCAAAACAACCTGTCGGGTCGTTACAAATACACATTGAGCCATAATGCTCATACTCATTAAACACATATGTGTCAACAACAAGAATGCAAAGTGCATAACCATAACTATAGGGAGATGAATAGCATAATGCGCTATAGAAAAGGCCAAGCACTACTAAAGTGCACTAAACTAATTAACATATCAAGAGCCATCTCGCTCATATATCGCCACGAAACCTAAACAAAACCACAACATGCGTGTGAACAATCAAGTAGTCTTACAACTCATCATAGCATAAGAAGGTAACATATGATACAAACCAAGGCATGAAAAATATCCATTCCGCATGATGACACACCCATAGAAATTGCTATATTGAATAAGCGAATCCATAGTGTAGAATATATATTCTCATTAGAGCCTACCAATGAGCCTCCAAACGGATTCGGATCATTCCAAAATAGGTCAATAGCCTTCCGAAAATCCACAGTGACCCTATCCATGACACATACAATCAACTGTCAAATCTTGAACACACTTCTACAGTACGTAATTAGAGGGATAGTCCGCCTCTTAGAAATAAAATCTCCAAACTACGAGAGTACCAGAATCTCCATACCTGATCTCTAACTCTCTCACTTAAATTACTGACACGTCACACATACACAATCACCCCATGAGATATACTCCCATAACCTTACCCACGAAGTAGCAAAATTTGAACATCAATGGATACCAACCATGTGATTTTTGTAGTACTAGTCAAGCATCCACAAATCAATACACCAGCATAATCTATAAAACACACCTTCCCATGCGATGCACCATAGTGCTAGCATAGTCTTATACATCTTAAATCTACCATGTTGTCTAGAACTCATGGCCTCCTTTTCGTACCGACTAGTCGTTTTGAGCTTTAGCGTTTCATTCACTGATTTGAGACTTTGAGTAGCTTCATATAATGTATTATGACTTTTGTGTGTGGTCAATTTTATTTTTTCAAGTGGTTTGGGATTATTTGAAAGAACGACTCTCGATTTGTAATCTTTAAAATAGAAGAGTTGACAAAACAAAAAAACATAAGAGACAAACACAAGCTGCTAATAGGGGATATCAATTAAGTAAGCAGAAATCAACATGAGAAGCAAACATAACTAAGAGATATATGCCGACTAGCAGAACATGAGAATGAGAGTAGACACATTGTTAACAGAGAAACATCTAATAATTAAGAAAATCTAGCATGAGAAGAGCTATAAGCCGATTTGAC
The DNA here is from genome assembly GCA_002018475.1 of Nicotiana obtusifolia. Lineage (NCBI taxonomy): Eukaryota > Viridiplantae > Streptophyta > Magnoliopsida > Solanales > Solanaceae > Nicotiana > Nicotiana obtusifolia. The sequence continues at coordinate 8,166 of MCJB01049860.1, forward strand.
TTATTGAGATAGAATCTGGGATTTACTGACCTTTTTAGAGGCAGCAAAACCAGGTAGCTACTCTTAACCAATGTTCACAACCAACTCTCAGCAATTAAACTTGAACAGAAACAAAAAGGAAAATAAGTTTAGGCAATCCTACTGAATACCTAAAGAAAATTCAACAATGCGATCGCATTTTGGTCGCATTTTAGACACTGATTCAGCCCAGAACTCTGTTCCATTCTGCGATGGAGGGTGTCATATTTGCGGTCCGCATTTGCATTATGCAGTCCGCATACTAACCGCATATTTGACACAATTTCATCCCAGAACTCTGTCCCAATTTGCGACCCTGATGTTGGATATGCGGTTCGCATTTGTGATTTTCGGTCCGCATATCTAGCTATGCGACACCTTTGTTCTTTTTCTTAACTTTAAAACATTTTTCGGGTTCTTGGGTCCTCATATGTGAGCTATTTCACAGTGTATTTTAATGTACGAATTTTACGGGTTGTCACAATATCAAGTGTTGTTGACGTGAATTATGCTTTGTTAGGATTATGTGAAGTTAATATCCATGTTTCCATTGATTCTCTAACTACGTGATAATTCATATATATGATTTAGGAACATGTTTATGGTTATTACTTGTTGATTTCGCCATAAAGGATTATTTTACCATGATGAGCTTTGTTATTAACTCGTAGTCGTACAAATATCTTATTTGCTCAATGTTTTGGTAGTTCTTATGGCTTAAATGACTCATGTTAATTAAGATAATTAAACTTGTGCATGCTCAAATTGCTAATTAAGCTTTTGCAATAAAATGAATTACATGATTTGCCATAGCCATCTTTTAGCTCTACAAGCTTTTGTCCTTAATTTTATTGTTATGTCTCGTGCCTTTGCAAGGCCCCATAACACTCTTACCTAAAACCTGGGATTTCGTGGTGCTGAAGTAGACTTATGCGTTAAGGATTGTAGAGATGTGGTACTGGAATTTTGGGTTGAAAAGTGTGTTGGGGAGTTGAAGAAAGTTTTGGCAGTGGAAGGTGTTTCTTCAGTCCATTCTGCGATCGCAGAACTAATCTGCGGACCGCAGATCTGCCGCGGAAATGAAGAAGAAACTTGAGCTAATTTTAGGACCATTATTCTGGCCATTATACGGCCGCACAATCATTTCAGGAGCCGCACAATCCATCGCAGATCCAACATAAAAATTTTCAAAAGGAAGTACTGCGGCGCATTATGCGACCGCAGTATTGGTCTGCGGACCGGAAACCTATCGCAGAGTGAAGCAGAAATGCCCAGTTTCGGAGGGCCATTATTTGGTCCATTCTGCAGGCCGCAGAAGCGTTATGCGGTCGCATATGCAACCGTAGATCTGCATCGAGGCTTCATTTTTCTAATTTTTTTAACCCGACCCTATTTCGATATATAATCGTTAAAGATCATTTGTAAGGTAAAACCCTGATATTTTTAGACAGAGGAAGTGCCATAGTGTGAGAGGGAAAGTTTGTATGATTATTGTCCATCAATTCTTGCTCAAAGTTGGAGAATTGACAAGGAGAAACTCACAAGTTCTTCATCCAAGAGGTAAGGTTCCATGTCCTAGTCGCAATTACAGTTTTGGGGTACAAGATGGATAATGAGGGGTGTGATTCTTGGGTGTGAGAGTGTATCTATACATTCATGTACAATCATGAGTTGTGGAAAGGTAGTTGAACTCAAATGGGTAGACCTTGGGTTGTGGGGTGAAGGAAATCCACCATAAGAGAAGCTAGAAATCGTAATGCCCATCTAGTATTTGATAAAATGCTCAAATGAGCTAGAATCATGAACACCTTCCAAATTTGTGTTCAATTTTGCTATCTCTAAATAGATCAAAGTTGCTAGAATTTCCAAAAAATGTGTAGTGAATTAAGGAAATCTCAAAGCGAGGTATATTGGCTAAACTCCTCTTTTATAATTCAACCCCACAATGGCCTTGTAAGTCCCGTGTTGCTCATTATAAATTGATTATTCCGAAATCCTTGTGTCAAAAGATATATGCGTTCAATAGGTATTCCAAATGTTCTGGTTATGTGGAAAGTGAAACAGTAAGTATAGAATATGAAATACGGCCAACGTGCCAAAATTGATATTACACTTGAGGCCATTAGTGCCAATGCAACAAAGAGGCAAGAATAAGATGTCGAAATGACTTGTGAATCCTTTTAATAACGAATGCTTTGGGGGTATCGTTTAGCCACAGAGGAAGGGTAGGTCAAAATAACCTAACCCTGAAACTACACGTGCCAGTATAGGAGTGATTGTGGGGTAAATCCCCATATTAATGTGATTAGGTTGTTCCCTTTATATGGGATGACATTTATGTGTTGATATGTTTCTCCTTAAATTGGATGAGATTATTGCTAGCGAGGTGTGATGTGATGTCGAGCCACACGGCATTGTGGTGAGACGGCTTAGCCGATCGGGCTGAGATCGGATCCCATGCCGCGCACATGGTGGTACTGTGAGTGGAAGTCTCAGGGCAAGACGGCTTAGCCGATCGGGCTGAGATCGGACTCCGTGCTAAAAACACGATGGTCTATCGGTGCTAAAGATCTCTCAACTTAAAAAGATTGAAACTTACTTGAAATTTACTTTTCCCCTAATTCGACACCTTGGAACTATTTTGAGTCTCTTAATGATTTCACGTTTCCTTCTCCATTTGCTGTTAATCGTTCTATTGAGAAGGTGTTTAGTTTTACTTACTAGTACTATTCTATATGTACTAACGTCCCTTTTACCGGGGGCGCTGCATCTTTAATGGATACAGGTGGTTCCATAGCAGGTAGTATTGATCAGTGAAAGCAGCATAACCTCTCCTCAGCTGACTTGGTGAGCCCCACTTCATTTCGGGGTCCTGTATCTCCTGTCCTTTGTACATTGCATTCTGAGGTGCAGCCGGGGCCTTGTTGCCGGCACTGTCTTAACACTCTTTTGTTTCTGTTAGAGGCTCCGTAGACATAGTGTGGGTTGCATCTTGTTTTGGGAAAGTTAAATTAGATTTGTTGTAATTGTATCTCATGTTCCACTTCAACCATGTATGTACAGTGTACTATTTTGGAGACTTTTTAATGACGTAACTAATGGAAATGAACTGGTGTTATTCACATCACCTCTTACTGTCTAATTAATGAAATGTATTCTTCTCTTTATTCATGGGTGATTTGGGTAGACGGCATTGTGCAGGCTTGCTTGACCGGAGTAACTCTGTTGAGCGCCGGTCGCGCTTCTAGAGGTTGGGGCGTGACAAGCTTTAGAGCCTAAGGTTTTAAGTGTCCTAGGATGTCTCGGGGCCGTGATTAGTAGAGTCCTTCTTATCAGTGTGTTTTCTACCACATCTATAAGTAGGAGGCTACTTGGGCATTTAGGAATAATACCCTTCTTTGATTTTCTAGATCGTGCGATAGAGCTGATTGTAAGACAGTTCCTGCTCTAACACGTGCATTGCTCTAATTTTCAGTACATGGCACCTAGGAAGAAAGCAAGAAGTGGCCAAGGAGCCAATTCCACCCCAAGAGTGGCAGTGGATTATCTAATTGATGATGCGGGTGAGCGCTCGAGGGGTGAGAATATTCCCCTGACTACTACACTGGCTAATTCTACTACTCCTGGTTAGACTGCACCTGCCCTACACCTACTGAGGGTGCAACGATCCCTCCAACTGATATTCCAGTTCCACCTCCAGCCCTAGCTTCCAGTCCCGGTGTATCCAATAGGGATCTTAAGGGAGCCATACAGATGTTGGCTCAGATAGTGTCTTCCCAGGCCCATAGATCAAATGTTGCACCCACCTCTTCTAGTCAGCCAGTGGATTACGCTAGTTCTAGGGTGAACAGGTTTCTCCAGTTGGATCCTCCAGTGTTCACAGGTACTTATCCTGAGGAGGAACCCCAGGACTTTGTGGACGAGATGCAGAAGACCCTCCAAGTTATGCATGCTACTAAGATGGAGGGAGTGGAGTTGGCTTCCTACCATCTGAAAGTGGTGGCCTATTCTTTCTTTGAGATGTGGAGGACTCCCTTAAGGAGGGGAGCCCTTCGGCAAGTTGGAGAGTGTTTGTCGATGCTTTCATTGATCATTTCCTGCGTGCCGAGAATAAGGCAGCCCGTGCCGCCGAGTTTAAGAGCCTGAAATAAGGTAGCCTGAGTGTGTGGGAGTATCATACGAGATTCGTGTGCCTGTCCAAATATGTCGTCTACATGTTGCCCATTAAGGAGGCTAGAGTGCGCCGGTTAGTACAGGGCCTTATCCCCTTGGTTATTAATGAGGCAGCTACAACTACCTTGAATTCTTAGATGAACTATGGTAAATGGTGGCATTTGCTCAAGCCGCAGAGACCCGCAAATTAAAGAATAGAATGGAGCGTGAAGGAAGCAGCAAGGCCCGGTCTGCGGGCAACTTTGGTGGTTCTTCTAGTGGTGGTGGTGGTGGTAGGTCAGTATTCGGGGGAGGATCATTAGGGCTATCCTAGTCTTTTACTTATTCTTCAATCAGTGCACTGCCATCAGGGCCTAGTCAGCATCAATGGAGCCGTTTTAGGCCCAGGTAGGGCAACAGGGGATCCTACCAGCAAGGTCGATCTAGTGGGAGATTTCAGCAGCAGCGGAGGCCCTCATGCCCTAGGTGTGGGAAGATGCACTTTGGGTGACGTTCAGAGGGATTGTTGTTATTCTCACCAGAGATGGGTAGGGGTGCAGCACCGCCAACTAGTTCTACAGCTACTACATCTGTAGCACCTCTTCCACCTCGAGGCACTCCAGCACCCGTAGGGCGTGGTGTAGCTAGGGGTGGTGCACAGAGTTCGGGAGGACCCAGCCATTTCTATGCTATGAAGTGTCTCCAGAGTTCAGAGGCTTCTCCAGATGTCGTCACAGGTATATTGACTATCCAATCTCATCTGTATATGCTCTTATTGATCCCGGTTGCACCTTGTCATATGTCACTCCCTATGTTGCTATGGAATTTGGGATAGACTCGGGACAGCTTCAACGGTCAATCTCTATATCTACTCCGGTTGGTAAGTCTATTGCAGTCGCGCGGGTTTATAGGGATTGTATTGTTACGGTGCGTGGTCAGGACACCATGCCGATCTCATTGAATTGAGGATGATTGATTTTGATGTAATAATGGGGATGGACTGGCTTTATTCATGTTTTGCTAAGCTTGATTTCCGAACTAGGAATGTTATGTTTGAATTTCAAAATGAGTCAGTGATTGAATGGAAGGGGGATGATGTGGTGTTGGAGGGTAGGTTTATATCTTACCTTAAGGCCACCAAGATGATCAACTAGGGGTGTATTTACCATTTGGTCCGGGTTACGGACACTGATGCTGAGGCGCCTACACTTGAGTCTGTGCTAGTAGTGAATGAATTTCCGAAAGTCTTTTTGGATGAGATCCATGGGATCCCATCAGATAGGGAGATTGATTTTGGGATTGATGTGATTCCAGGCACGCAACATATCTATTCCACCCTACAAAATGGCACCAGCAAAGTTGAAGGAGCTAAAGGAACACTTAAAGGATTTGTTAAGGGTTTCATCTGGCAGAGTGTGTCGCCTTGGGGAGCACTGGTCCTTTTTTTAAGGAAGAAAGATGGGTCATTGAGAATGTGTATTAACTATCGGCAGTTCAACAAAGTCACGATCAAGAATAAGTACCCACTGCCAAGGATAGATGACTTGTTTGACCAATTGCAGGGTTCTAAGTACTTCTCCAAGATCGATTTAAGATCCAGTTATCACCAATTAAAGATCAGGGAGCAAGATATTCTAAGAATAGCTTTCAGGACCCGGTATGGGCACTTTGAATTTCTGGTAATGTCTTTTGGGCTAACAAATGCCCCGGCAGCTTTCAATGGATCTTATGAACCGAGTTTTCAAGTCGTTGCTCGACTCTTTTGTGATAGTGTTTATTGACGATATCCTTGTATATTGACGAAGTCGAGAGGATTATGCCGATCATCTCAGGGCAGTCTTGCAAACCCTATATCAGCACAGTTGTATGCAAAGTTTTCGAAATGTGAATTTTTGCTTGAATCTGTCACATTCATGGGTCATGTTGTCCTTGGAATTTTGCTCGTAAGTTTCAAATATATATTTTCTTTTGTGATAAAGTGAATCCCCTCCTTTATTAACTTTTACTTCTCTTATTTTAGCTACCTGTTGGGAACCACCATTGGTTAAGAATCTGACCCAATGGGTAAAGAAAATTTTAGACGTTTTCATACCAGATTCCCAAATGTGGAAAGAAATTGGACTTGAATTTAATTTGAAAGCCAAAAATCATGGTAAATAAAATTTCTCTTTTCCTTTCAATATTCCGCACGATTTAGAACCAATTTACCAACTCCCTTTCACAATACACAGGCCTTCGGAAGGGGTCTTCCATTTGCCCTGTTGTTGAGGATTCACATGACCTAGTGGAGGCCCACTAACAATAGCAAGAACTCCTTAACTGATAAGGGACACGTGAATCTGCTCTTGCTTCGGGTGAAAGTCCCTCTTCCCCGAGTTCCTAGCCCAAGGATATAAAACCAAAAAGAAGACGTAACTCTACGGCTGAGAATCGGGAGATGACTTCAACAAAGGAAGCTCCAACTGGAACAACCACCGTAGTCCTTGAAACAGAAGGAACCAATGATAAAGCAATTCCTCTTCAAAGAAGAACAAGAACTCCTCCAACTCAACTGGATGCTTCACCACCTGTAATTCAAGGACTATTCACAGAAATGGATATTACTGAAAACAGTGAGTCTCGTTTTCAAATTCCCATTATTGCTTTGGTTAGAGTAATTCTACCCCTAGAATTCCTCCGACATCAACTTCTATGAACACCACCAATGGATAGCTCCCCATCGATCCCAATCAATAAAATAGAAGATGTTTGTTCCCCTCGATCACCCAACCATGGGAATTTAGAGAACACTTATCCGGCACCCATCCAAAACCCAATGGAAAGGGTAGTGTTATTCTTATGGTTTCAAGTGAGTGCCATCTACTCTCTAAGCCGGTGGGGGTCGCCAACTATTTGAAGCCCCTGGCTTCGAACAAACATTTGAGAAAGATGGATAGCCTTGCTGTTTAGTGTCTAATCACTAACAACATGCACCTTTTGGCTTGGGTATCAATATTAATCTTCTTTTTATTATTTGTTTTCTTGCAAAACTATGTCCTTATAAATTTTATTTTTAACCTTTTTAAGCTAATCTCCTTGCCTCTGAGGTTTACAAAAGATGATCTTGGACAAAGAGGTGCTTATTGCTTAACGAGATCAGCTTTGCTGCCAAACGAGACAAACTTTTCGAGCACCTCTCAATGTTAGAAGCAAAAGTTGCTCAAATGGGCGAGCTCGAAGCCTGATTATAATAATCAGAGCAAGAGAACATGGACCACAGCCAAGAGGTCGCTCAATTACATGAAGAGCTTAAGGAGTTGAAGGCCAAGTAGGCTGAGCTGCAGGATGCTATAACTATTACAGCCGAATGTGAGTCAGCTTACATGGGGCGAATCAACAACCTGGAAGCAAACATATATTCAAAATCGAAGAGGCTAACATTTGTCGAGAAGAAGAGAGCCAGAATGGAGGAAAGGTTCAAAAAGGTCATGGAGCAGAACCGCGAACACGCGAGGACAAATGCTAACCTTAGCAAACTTATGGCATCGTGAAGAAAGAAAACAACTAGCTGTGGTCCAAAATCGAGAGGCTTCGAGCCAATCTCCAAGATCAAGAACATACTTTCCTCCTCGAGAAAATTTATTCGATTTACCACATGAGGAAGGAGACCCTAGAGGAAGCCAAAGAAGGCATTGCAAATATAGATGGCCGCTTCGCTGAAGCTCTCAAGTTAGATACAACTGCCTTCAACAAAATTCCTTTTTAGCCTATTGCTTCAAGCTCCTCGAGCACGAGTTCTGAGTACTTAGGAAGCAAAGAGGAAACGAAGAAGAAGACAAGGATGAAGGTGCTAAATCGAAAGCCGAACAACCTTTATCTACCAAAGATGCAGAAGATACTTCTCTTCCTTCGGACGTTGCTGGCAGCCAATTGATGTAATACATATCGCTCTTGTAATTATGACAGAACTTTTAATAAGTTTGGCGTTTTAAGAAATAAAGATATCTCTTGGTCAATTTCCATGCAAAATATTGTTTTTACTATATATTAAAGTTCGAAAATTTCCAACATCCGATGACTTCAATTCCGTGCATTTATACTTCTGGTGTCTACCCTTTAACTATGAGGGTTTCTTAAGAGAGGGCCCTTATGTTTATGGTGCTCTTGAAGAGGACGTCTCCTTTCATTCCGACACAAGCATTTGAAGTTTAACGAACTTTCAAATGAAAAAGAATTTAACTTATGATTTGGATAAGAAATATGATAAAAACAAAAGAACGTTGATTTATTCCTTCCATTCTTAAAAGAAAATTTACATAAACATTTTTTTTGCTTAAGTAAATAAAGTTGCCAATTCGTGTGGCTAACTTATACAACTTATTTCTACGAGGCTGATCATGCAGTCCCTGCCCTTTTATAAGGTAAAGCTTTCTATTCGAACAGTCCCCGGTCTTTATGACACTTTCAGTGTTTTGATATACCATAGTCCTCCCTAGTGTTTGGATGCTAAGCATGAAAATCCTAACACTGGAGTTTCTAATATCGTCGTGATCCTTCTTCGTAGTCTGCTTTACATTGCTACCTCATTAGAAACCTTGCTAGAAAAATCCAATTGAGACTAAAACTGGTCGAAGAAAAAAGAGTACAGCACATACTTTCAGTATCAACAAAGATCTTCAACAGTAACCTTTTGAGGTGTGTCACGTTCCAATTGCTTGGTAATTTTTTTCCATCTTGACTTTCCAGTTGATACGAACCTTTACCAGTTACAGATGATATCAAGTAAGGTCCTTCCCATGTTGGTCCTAGCTTCCCGGCATTAACCTCTCGGGTACTTTGAGTTACTTTCCTCAAAACCAAATCTCCGACTTTGAAATATCGAAGATTTGCTCTGCGATTGTAATATTTTCCATCCTTTACTTTTGTGCCACCATCCTTACATATGCTAAATTTTGATGCTCTTCAAGCAAATCCAGCTTACGCAATAGTGCTTCATTATTTGCCTCCTCGTTCTTTTCTCTTGGGATATAAATTATCGACCACTCCCTAAATCAGGAAAGTAGAACTTGTACCTTATTCAAGTATTATTGCATGCGCTCCTCTTTGGTGTCAAAGACTCCATATATCTCGGTTACTACTGTCACACCTCCTTTTCGTATATCCTCGAAGAGTTTATAAAGGAGTTTTTCCAATTAAAGTGACATTATTCGAAATGGGATTATTTGTTTAATTTTATCAGAGTCGCCACTTGGAATATTTAATTGGTGTCCCATGTCACGACCCAAATTGGAGGGCCATGACTAGCACCCGACCATACTTGCCGAGCACCAACGTACATTTTAACTAACCTTCTTTATTATCTTTTAGGGCTAATGAGATCAATATAAATGGTAGACATGGATCATGGACATCCAACAATAAAATATGATGGCATAAACATACATAACATGGGATGACCAGACAATCAAAAAACTATATATAAGGTACGAGCTACCACGCTACTATGAAAGACTATATAACAAAAATCAGCCATCAAGGCATACCAAACTATACATGAGTCGACACCTGTCTATGAGCCTCTAAAGGAACATAAGTACTGCAACATAGCCGGAACAGGGTCCCGACATACTCAAAATGTTTATAACAAAAATGCATACCCAGACCACGACAAGTTCGGAGAAGGGATCTCGCCAATCACCGCTGAACTGGACAGCCTACTGTGGTGGGGGAGCTGCACCTGCCTGTCTATCAGGACCTGCAGCACGACATGCAGCGTCTACAAATAAAAGGACGTCAGTACGAATAAAGTACTGAGTATGTAAGGCAAGAAACCATAAGTACGAATAGTAATGTAAGCAGGGATAGAGAATATACAACCTGTAACATCTGAGTACCTCTGAGGGCTACTGACAGGAAATGCATGATACACATGTATATATACATAAACTTTTAAACATACGCCTCTGTGGGCATCATCATCATCATATCTTACCCGGCCGTAATAGGCTCGGTAAAAACGTACCCGACCATCATAAGGCTCGGTAGAATCGTACCCGGCCACGTAGAGCTCGGTAAAATCCAACTAATCAGTGGCTGCACAATAGGTGTCGTACCCGGCCGACTATAGCGCGGCTCAGTAGAGTAAAATAGATACATATATATAATTCATGCTCGACTCATGAAAATACGTTCTAAGCCTTTTGGAGTGACATAAGGTTGGTATCCTCTGTACACGTTATTAGGACTAACTCTTCACCATGACCCTTATAAAAATCAGGAAGTACCAACAACATTGATAACATAAGAACAAGAGAAGCAACATCAACGTCAATCGTTCCATAAGAGGGGAAACAATGTAAGTACTGCTAGCTTCTAAGAGTAGAGTTTCTTTGGAAGCTCGTTCATTACATCATGTACCATCGGAGTTGTGCAAAAGAAGGAAAGGGATAGCCTCACATACCTTGTATATACTGCCCCAATATCAAGCTATGCAACTGTCACAACTCCTTAGTCTACAATAAGAGAAACGATACTATCATTATCATTTAAGAGTCATAACTATTGTGTATTGACCACAACCTATTTTACGATGAAACGGATAGCACCTCCCCTATATATATGACTTCACACAATTCAACAAAATCACCAAACAGCCCAAACAACATCGATAATAATCATATTGAGCCTCCAAAAATAGTCCACGCACAAGCTAATCACTTCATACATACGATGGCCACCGTAGTAGTGTCAAACGACCCGGAAATGTTACGAATAACTATCAGCCCACAACCCTAAATCTATATGGTGTTTCTCCACACCCTTCTTCCTCCAAAACTCCACAAAATAGTAGTAAACCACGTAGCCCAACAGCAACACAAAACAGTCCACAAAATAGTTCGCTACAAGTGAATAACTCAAACTCACGGCTTCCGATCACCGTCCCGTGAGTTCTTACATGTATAGAATGAATTACAATGAATTCAAAGGAGAAAAAATGTATGAAAGAGAGCAGTAAACTTACCTTACTTATTGGATAATTCATCCCTTTCCTTGGTTCTTCAAACTCTAGGTTTCACCCCCAATTAGAACTTGAAAGAGAGGGAAAATCGAATAGGGTTTGTGTGCGATTTTTGGGGAGGGGTTGCAGGGGTTCAATTTTGTTTTGAAGGTCTGAAATAAGGGTTAAATAACTGATTTTATAATCCCTTAAAAGTCCTCTCTTGGCAGACTTTGGGACTTTTAATTTTCTCCTCTAATTTTGGCAAGTAGGTGATGCACCTACTTGTCACCTACCAATCTGCGCAGGTCTGCAGAAATACAATTATCTCTATACTCCAAGATTGTATTGACAAACGGTTTAATGAGTTGGAAACTAGACTCATATACCTTTAATTTGGTAGGTAGATCACCCCGTAATTCCTTTTAAATTGGGGGAAAAGCTTAGAAACATTTGACCTAATGTTTAAGTAAAATTATGAACCTAAGTTGCGACAACTTTTGTCGACTTTTGTTTCATAACTCGTTTGACTTCAAGACTTATGAAACGGATATTATATGATTCAAATACCTTAAAAAAGACCTCTTGAGTGTATTAAGCACCTCTAGGTTTACCCGAAAATATGAGTTACAACATCCTTGATTCGTTTAACTCCTAATGCTTGTTAATCACCCTTGTACACCCTTATATCACTTAAGACCAATAAGATTAACTTCTTATCATCTCAAAGATAATTACTTCTTGGATTTATGTTAAATAACATCTGGCATGAACTAACACGTGTAGATATGGGTTGTAACACCCTCCCCCCTTAGGAACATTCGTCCTCGAATGTAAGGGTTCATGGGGAGTTTAAATCATCGTGGATTCAGGCGGAGTTTCTCTCATAATTAGAGGACGAACTTGCGAGAAGCTAACTCAACGTTTGGCCTTACAAGAGTATGCAAATTTATGGACATGTACATTATCTGCATATCACCATTTTGTATTAAGGAAGAGTACTCTCAAGTTATTGCTTACCTCATAGAGCTGTTCCACCTTCTAATGCATCATGTGTTCCCCTAGCATCCTCGTTATCTTTATTCTGGAACAGGTAAGGGTATTTAGACTTCATCTCCTCTTCTGTTTCCCATGTCATTTCTTCCATATTCTTGTTCCTCCACAATACTTTGATGGAAGCTATATCTTTTGTTCTCAGCTTGCGGACTTGTCGATCTAATATAGCCACTGGCACTTCTTCATATGATAGATCCTCCGTAACTTGTACATCTTTGATAGGGACGACTCGAGAAGGGTCTACAACACATTTCCTCTAAATAGATACATTGAATACCGGATGGACAAATTCCAATTCGGATGGCAATTCTAACTTATAAGCAACATGTCCAATTCGTCGAAGAATTTTATACGGACCGATATACCTTGGACTCAGCTTACCTTTCTTCCCAAAACGCATAACACCCTTCATTGGTGAGATTCTCGGGAAAACCCAATCACCAACCTCAAACTCCAGATCATGACGTCGGACATCGGAATAAGACTTTTGCCTGCTTTGTGCCGTCCTCAATCGTTCTTGTATCACCTTCACCTTCTCAATGGCTTGGTGAATCAAATCTGGCCCATGTAATTCTGTTTCACTGACTTTGAACCATCAAACTGGTGATCTACATCTCCTCCTGTATAGTGCCTCGTATGGGGCCATTTTAATACTGGAATGGTAGTTATTATTGTAGGCGAATTCTATGAGTGGAAGATGGTCATCCCAATTTCCCTTAAAATCTAGAACACATGCTCATAGCATATCTTTCAGTGTCTGAATGGTACGTTCAGCTTGTCCGTCAGTCTGCGGATGAAATGCAGTGCTGAGATTCACGTGTGTGCCTAAACCCTTCTGAAAAGACCTCCAAAAGTTAGCCATAAATTGAGCTCCTCGGTCTGATATAATAGATACCGGCACACCATGAATCCTAACAATCTCCTTGATATACAACTTCGCATAATCTTCAGCCGTGTAAGTTGTTTTAACTGGTAGAAAATGGGCACATTTTGTAAGTCGATCAATTATCACCCAGATGGAGTCAAACTTATGATAAGGGCGAGGTAATCCAATAATGAAGTCCATATTAATCACCTCCCATTTCCAGGTCGGAATCTCTATATTCTGAATCAATCCACCGGGTTTCTGATGTTCTATCTTTACTTGTTGACAATTGGGACACTAGGCTACAAATTCTGCAATAGACTTCTTCATGCTATCCCACCAATACTGCTCTTTGACATCATGATACATCTTTTTCGAGCCGGGATGGACGGAATATCGGGATTAAAGAATCTCATTCATAATCTTCTCTCGCAACCCTGCCACATTAGGCACACATAATTGGCCCTGGTATCTCAATGCCCCATCTCCTCCAATCTCAAAAGCCGTAATTTTACATTGCTTAATGCTCTCTCTCAATCGTACTAAGATAGAATCTTAATATTGCCGTGCTTTTACCTCGGCTACCAAAGATGATTCTGATGTATTATGTACAGTAATACCTCCGTCATCAGAGTCTAATAATCTGATTCTCATATTGGCTAGCTGATGAAGCTCTTTAGTCAACCCCCATCTACCTGCTTCAATGTGTACTAATCTTCCCATTGACTTACGGCTGAGAGCGTCTGCCACAACATTGGCTTTACCGGGATGATACAATATCTCGACGTCGTAGTCTTTCAGTAATTCGAGCCACCTACGCCGCCTCAAGTTCAACTCCTTCTGATTGAAGATGTATTGTAAACTCTTGTGATCTGTGTAGATGTCAACATGGACGCCGTATAAGTAGTGCCGCCATATCTTCAAAGCATATATTACTGCAGCCAATTCCAAATCATGGGTTGGATAATTCTTTTCATGCTTCTTCAATTGTCTTGATGCATAAGCAATCACCTTCCCACGCTGCATCAATACGCACCCCAAACTATACCTGAGGCATCACAATATACCACATAACCTTCTGTTCCTTCGGAAAGAGTGAGCACTGGGGCGGATGTCAATCGATTCTTCAGCTCCTGAAAACTACGTTCACAAGCGTCAGACCATTGGAACTGGTAGCTTTCTGTGTTAACTTAGTCAGTGGTGCTGATATAGAGGAAAACCCTTCTACAAACCGCCTATAATATCCTACTAGCCCCAGGAAGCTGCAGACTTCTGATGATGTTGTAGGTCTCGGCCAATCCTTTACTGCATCGATCTTCTGAGTGTTGACACTAATACCCTCATCAGATATCACATGGCCAAGGAATGCTACTGAGTTCAACCAGAATTCACATTTGGAGAGCTTAGCATACAACTTACGATACCGAAGGGTCTGTAATACTATCCGCAAGTGGCCCGTATGTTCTGTCTTTGAACGAGAATACACCAGAATGTCATCAATGAATACAATCACGAACACATCGAGATAGGGCCTGAATACAGTATTCATGAGATCCATAAAAGTTGCTGGGGCATTTGTTAGCCCGAACGACATCACCAAGAACTCAAAGTGCCCATATCTTGTCCGGAAGGTCGTCTTTGGAATATCCTTCTCCTTAACACTCACCTGATGATACCCTGAATGTAAGTCAATCTTGGAGAAATACTTGGCACCTTGGAGTTGGTCAAAAAAGTCGTCAATTCGTGGAAATGGATACTTGTTCTTTATAGTAAACTTATTCATCTGTCGATAGTCGATACACATCCGTAACGACCCATCTTTCTTCCGCACGAATAGGACTGGCGCACCCCAAGGTGAAGTGCTAGGCCTAACGAAGCCCTTATCCAGCAAGTCCTTCAACTGCGCCTTCAACTCTCGCAACTCTTTCGGGGCCATTCTGTATGGAGGGATAGAGATCGGTTGAGTGTCAGGCAACACATCAATGCTAAACTCAATCTCCCTTTTAGGAGGAAGGCCTGGGAGTTCATCTGGGAAAACATCTGGGAATTCATTGACCACGAGGATTGATTGTAGAGTAGGCGGCTTCGCCTTCGCATCCCTAACGCGAACAAAATGATAAATATAACCTTTTGAGATTATTTTCCTTGCCTTAAGATAGGAAATAAACCTACCTTTCGGTGTCAATTTCCTAACCATCTTCGTACGACAGTCAACATTTTCATAGCATGAGGCCAACCAGTCCATTCCCATTATCACATCGAAATCAACCATTTCTAACTCGAATAAATTTGCCGAGGTTTGACGACTACAAATCGTCACAGTGCAACCTCTATATACCCTTCTAGCAATCACAGAATCTTGTATTGGAGTAATTATTGCAAGGGGTTTACTTATCAATTCAGGTTCAATGCCAAACTTATTAGCCACAAAGGGTGTAACATAAGATAATATAGATCCCGGATCAATCAGCGAATATACATCATAAGAAAACGCAGACAGTATACCTGTAACAACATCTGGAGACGATTCGAGATCCTGTCGACCTACTAGAGCATAGGTTCAATTTTGAGCAGTACTCGAACTCGGCACTGCACCTCTACCTCTACCACGACCTATTGACTGCTGAAAACCCCGGGCTGGAGGTTGAACTGATGAGGAAGAACCAGACACAGATCCAGTCGGCTGAGCCATACCATCACTTTCTCTGTTAGGAAAATCCCGCATTATATGGCCAGGTTGTCCGCAAGAATAACATGCATCAAAACCTCGACGGCACAGTCCAAATTGGGCCTTGCCGCACTAATCACAACGTGGTGTTGGGGGTCTCGTCTGACTAGTATCCCTATGATGTTGTGAGCCTAATGCCTGCAAACTCTGACCTGGACCAGAATAGGTAAATCGATCATATCGAGGTCTCTGAAACTGTGGGGGAGCACTAGCTACAGGTGGCGCCGAACTCCTCGAAGACTGGGGCTTGATGCTACTTCTGAAGTCATCAGAATACCTTGCAAATCTCGCCCTCTTATGCTGGCCCCTATCCTTCTCCCTACCTGCCCTCTGCTGGCGCTTACGATCCTCTAGGGTCTGGGCATAAGCCTGAATACAGTAAATATCCATGCCCTCTACCAAGGAGGCTGTCGTGCACTCATTTATCAGATGTGGTCCCAACCCGTTCACAAACAAATGAACCCTATCACTCATCTCGGCCACCATATGGGAGGCATACTTGCTAAAGAATCAAACTACGTACTGTACTCTCGCACACTCATATTACCTTGTTTAAGGTTCAAGAACTTATCAGCTCTAGCTCGTCGTATCTCAACTGGCAAGTAGTGACGAAGAAAGGCCTCAAAAAATTCCTTCCACACAGCTGGAGGAGCGTTCGAACCCCTGGATCTCTCCCAACTATCATACCAGAGAACTGCTAAATCCCGTAGCCAATAAGAAGCCAACTCTACTGCCTCTGTATCACCAACATGCATAACCCGCAGTGTACGATGAACCTGGTCAATAAAAGTCTGCGGGTCCTCCTTGGGGTCTTATCCGGTAAACACTGGAGGGTCTAAATTAATAAAATCACGAACTCTCGTACTAATTGGTTTATCAGCAGCACCTGTATTCTGCCTCTGAGCCTGAACAGCTACCAAGCTACTCAATAACTGCAGAGCACTCCGCATATCCTGGTCTGTAGTGCCGGACGGAGGAACTGGAGGTGCTAGGTGCCTCCTAATATCCTCTGGAGGAGATGGAGTAGATGAGGTATGAGACGGCATCTCGCTCTGAGCCTCACTTTGGCCTGCTCTAGCTTGGGGCACCTGACTGGTACCCTCTCCCGCAGCTATATCAAGCCGTCTACTAATTGTTTGCTTCCTAGTCGAAGGCATCGCCGAAAGAAAACAAGGTGAATATTATAGACGAACACTTACGATTCAACTCTATGCATGATCTAGATTTAGGAAGAAGGTAACAACCCTAGATGTCATGTAGCCTCCGGATTATAAATATGGCGCGCTACACATCCATAATCAAGACTCTACTAGACACGGCTCATAGACAATCCCAAGGACAGACTGGCTCTGATACCAAATTTGTCACGACCCAAACTAGAGAGCCATGACTAGCACCCGACCATACTTGCCGAGCACCAACGTATATTTTATCTAACCTTCTTTATTATCTTTAGGGCTGACGAGATCAATATAAATGGTAGACATGGATCATGGAAATCCAACAATAAAATATGATGGCATGAACATACATAACATGGGATTACCAGAAAATCAAGAAATTATATATAAGGTACGAGCTACCACGCTACCATGAAAGACTATATAACAAAAACCAGCCATCAAGGCATACCAAACTATACATGAGTCGACACCTGTCTATGAGCCTCTAAAGGAACATAAGTACTGCAACATAGCCGGATAGGGTCCTGACATACCCATAATGTCAATAACCAAAATGCATACCCAGACCACGACAAGTCCGGAGAAGGGATCTCGCCAATCACCGCTGAACTAGACAGCCTACTGTGGTGGGGGAGCTGCACCTGCCTGTCTATCAGGAGCTGCAGCACGACATGCAGCGACCACAAATAAAAGGACGTCAGTGCGAATAAAGTACTGAGTATGTAAGGCAGGAAACCATAAGTACGAACAGTAATGTAAGCAAGGATAGAGAATATACAACCTGTAACATCTGGGTACCTCTAAGGGCTACTGACACGAAATGCATGATCCATATGTATATATACATAAACTTTTAAACACATACGCCTCTGTGGGCATCATCAATATCATATCATACCCGGCCGTAATAGGCTCGGTAAAAA
The DNA here is from genome assembly GCA_002018475.1 of Nicotiana obtusifolia. NCBI lineage: Eukaryota > Viridiplantae > Streptophyta > Magnoliopsida > Solanales > Solanaceae > Nicotiana > Nicotiana obtusifolia. The sequence continues at coordinate 26,068 of MCJB01049860.1, forward strand.
CGTACCCGGCCATCATAAGGCTCGGTAGAATCGTACCCGGCCACGTGGAGCTCGGTAAAACCCAACTGATCAGTGGTTGCACTATAGGTGTCGTACCCGGCCGACTATAGCGCGGCTCGGTAGAGTAAAATAGATGCATATATATAATGCATGCTCGACTCATGAAAATACGTTCTAAGCCTTTTGGAGTGACGTAAGGTTGGTATCCTCTGTACACGTTATTAGGACTAACTCTTCACCATGAACCTTATAAGAATCAGGAAGTACCAACCACATTGATAACATAAGAACAAGAGATGCAACATCAACGTCAATCGTTCCATAAGAGGGGAAACAATGTAAGTACTGCTAGCTTCTAAGAGTAGAGTTTCTTTGGAAGCTCGTACATTAAATCATGTACCATCGGAGTCGTGCAAAAGAAGGAAAGGGATATCCTCACATACCTTGTATATAATGCCCTAATCTCAAGCTATGCAACTGTCACAACTCCTTAGTCTACAATAAGAGAAACGATACTATCGTTATCATTTAAGCGTCATAACTATTGTATATCGACCACAACCTATTTTACGATGAAACGGACAGCACCTTCCCTATATATACGACTTCACACAATTCAAAACAATAACCAAAAAGCCAAAACAACATCAATAATAATCATATTGAGCCTCCCAAAACAGACCACGCACAAGCTAATCACTTCATACATACGATGGCCACCGTAGTCGTGTCAAACGACCCGGAAATGTTACGAAGAACTATCAGCCCACAACCCTAAATCTATATGGTGTTTCTCCACACCCTTCTTCCTCCAAAACTCCAAAAAACAGAAGTAAAACACGTAGCCCAACAGCAACACAAAACAGTCCACAAAATAGTCCGCTACAAGTGAATAACTCGAACTCATGGCTTCCGATCACCGTCCCGTGAGTTCTTACATGTATAGAACGAATTACCATGAATTCACAGGAGAAAAAATGTATGAAAGAGAGCAGTAAACTTACCTTACTTATTAGATAATTCAGCCCTTTCCTTGGTTCTTCAAACTCTAGGTTTCACCCCCAATTAGAACTTGAAAGAGAGGGAAAATCGATTAGGGTTTGTGTGGGATTTTTAATTTTGTCCCTTAAGTCCTCTCTTGGCCGACTTTGGGACTTTTAATTTTGTCCTCTAATTTTTGCAAGTAGGTGATTCACCTACTTGTCACCTACCAATCTGCGCAGGTCTGCGGAAATACAATTATCTCTATACTCCGAGATCGTATTGACAAACAATTTAATGCGTTGGAAACTAGACTCACAGACCTTTAATTTGATAGGTATATCACCCCGTAATTCCTTGTAAATTGGGAGAAAAGCTTAGAAACATTTGACCTAATGTTTATGTAAAATTATGAACCTAAGTTGCGACAACTTTTGTCGACTTTTGTTTCATAACTCGTTTGACTTCAAGACTTATGACACGGATATTATATGATTCAAATACCCTAAAAAAGACCTCTTGAGTGTATTAAGCACGTCTAGGTTTACCCGAAAATATGAGTTACAACATCCTTGATTCGTTTAACTCCTAATACTTGTTAATTACCCTTGTACACCCTTATATCACTTAAGACCAATAGGATTAACTTCTTATCATCTCAAAGATGATTAATTCTTGGATTTATGTTAAATAACATATGGCATGAACTAACACGTGTGGATATGGGTTGTAACATCCCAAGTCTCCGATTTATTTATTTTTTTATCCCAAATCGAGAAAAATTTCGACTTTTCTTGTGAGGTCTGCAAACCAGAAATTCTAAGTAAGGAATTGTGTTAATCCAAGGGAAGGTATTAGGCACCCTCGGATTCCATGGTTCTAGCACGGTCGCTCAACTATTATAATCGGCTTATTATCTGATTTTAATACACGTTCTAGCCTATGGTATATTTTACCTTTAACCACTTTTTAGAATCATTAGAGAATTGCAACATCAATTAAAATATGTCACGAACTACGTCACATAAATGCACCCGTAATCCGCAACACATTTTTATTTAACATTGAGATTTGGATTTGGGTCACATAAATGCGCATCCGAGTTTAGGAAATTGAGTCATTAAAGTAACGTGCCTAAAGCAACTACGCGTTTTTAACTCTTCGAGGGCCATGAAATTCTCTGAATAGCACACCTCGATTTTCTTAGGATTTTGATATTTGATTAATGAGGGCCATGTATTTCGAAATTTTATTTGGCGTGGCGTACCTCAAATTATTTGAACACTTTTCTTACTTGAATTTATTAAAATCGAGTCACCTAAAAGGCACCCTCGAAATTGGCATTGTTACTATGTCACGGGAACCGTACCCATAGTCACAATGTTATTAATCGCGTCTAAAAGCAAGGTACGAAAGTTTAAGGCGTTTAAGAATTAATTATTTTAATCTTGTATTTAGCTATTGAGAGGGCCATAGTTGATCGTTACTAATTACATGGCTCATCTCTATCAACTAAAGAAGTTTTTTGAACCTAAGTTGTTAGAACCACGTCTGCCTGTTTAATGTTACTGGAAACCCATGTACGTGAATAGCAGTAGGCCTAGTTGATTTCTAGTTGGGCAGTAGGTCCACTTGGGCTCCAAGTATTTAATTTCAAGCCCAAAACAGACCTCTCAGCATAAGTTCAATTATGAATATAGCCACTAATTCCATAAAACAGCCATACTCTGAATTTTAAGACCACTTCTAGAAAATAACCACACTTTGAATTTTAACATTAATTTCAGAAACAGCGATGCTTTGAACTTAACAGATTTCAGAGACAGTCATGCTTTGAATTTAACATATTTCAGAAACAGTTATGCTTTGAGTTTAACAGATTATCTTGCAGTCGAAATTATCAGATTTGGGCTTGGATGTCATTGAAATGGGCTACCTCACAAATCATGCCCAATACCAGCCTTACACAAGGCTGCGTTTTCAGAATTGGGCTGCAAATGTAGCCCAAACACCACAAACAGTTCAGCATACACTCATTTACGCGAACTTTACCAGATTTTTAATACCGCTGATACAATTGTAAGTAAGCATCTATTAATTACAAAATCTCAACCAATTTGAACAAATTAACATAACAACTATAAACTCATTAATTGATTACAAAGCTGATATGCTAAGCTATTACAGAACTCCATCATGCAATATTTGAATTTCAAAAATACTGCCCAAATTCCAGCATAATACAGTGACCAATAACTTCTCTCTATTCCTTCTTCAAATTTAAGTTTTAACTAATCAGAACATAAGAGATGAGATGAACACTGTTTCCTACTTTAATTAACTCGAAAATGTCAACTCCTGTTCTTTTTTTGATCGAGTAAACACTGTTTTACAGTACATTAGATGTTCTATATTACAGCAGTAATGTTATTAACATGCTTCGAGTAGGACAACTAACTATTGATAACTACTAACAGTTTAGGAGCAGTTCCGAATCAGAATTTTAATCAGAGAACAATACAAACAGAAACTATTATTGGCTATGAGTAAACAAATTTGACAAAGAAAACAAACAAAACCATGAGGAAGAAAGAACACGTACTACAATAATCATTCAGTGTTCTATTGCTACTAACCAATCTAAATTTAACCATTCACAACTTCAGAGATGGACAGGAATTCAGATAGATTAAATCAGTAAACATGCCAACTGTGTGGAACTGAGCATAAACAATTCATTTCATTCATGGTTTTAATTTAAAATTACAAGGGGTATTCGAACATACCTATATAGTAGCAAACACAAAGCAACTTTGATAGAGAAACAGCAAGCACACAGCAACAACAGCTTGATGCATTTTGAAAATCGAAAATATAAAAGAGGACTTCAGCAAACACTCAAAAATCTACTGCCTTTTGAACTTTTGTTTTCTTCTCGACACTATATTGGTATGAATGCAGTCCAGTGAATCCGTGAATGTATGTGCATATTTCTGTGTAAGTATGAGAGATGTGTGTATCTATCTAGAGAATGAGAGTGTGTGTGTGTATGTGTGTGATCCTCTATCTATCAGGAAAAAAAAATCTGACCTCCCTATATATGCAAAAAATCACAGAATAATTTTAAAATCTGTTTGTTATCCAAATCTCAGAGAATCTTCCGCTCCCCCATCTGTTTTTTGTGTGCATGTGACCAAAACGTTCCCCCTAATAGATTTCTGTTATTTCTTTTTAAAATGTCCCTTTTCACCCAAATATTTTCCTATTTTACTTATTTATTTGCCATTAAGGACCTCCCAGAAGCTTCTATCTGTTACTAACATATTACTTCTCAGATATTACCCAAATTAACCCCCACATGTTCTGATTTTACTATATTAAGCTTTGCGGGTCAAGTTGACCCGACCCCAAACAACAGCCCAAACCAATTCTTACCCAGTTTCCCTTTGGTCTTTCATTTTTAGAAGCCCAAATTTCATCCATAGCCTTTTCGAATGGGTCTTAATAACTCATCCTATTTTAAACCAAAAAAGACAGAGAACAAAGAAGGGAAACAAAAACGGGCAGGATTTTGACCCAAACCTAAAACTGGAAAATTAAAGAATGGAGTAGAAGGTGAGAAACGCTAAAACAAATAATTAAACAGACAACAAAAACTGACAAAGAAAGGAGAAGAAAATACCTTGGACCAAGCATCTTTAAAAAAATTAATTTTTAAGCCAAAATTGACCTTAACCGTGTGTTCTTGTTAAGAACACACGGCTAAAGTCCATTTAACTTTAAATCGGCTCTAAAAAGGCTTCGATTTAAAAGTTTTGAACTTTAGGGTTCCACTTTTCGATTTGAAATCGAAGGGGTTTCAGGGATTTTTGGTTGAAACGGAGTATATAGATTTGGGATGAGGGGGTGAAGATGGTCATCGAGTGTGATTTTGGGTGTAGAAGTCAACTGAGCAATGAACCGCCTGATATAATTCAATCTTCCCAACAGACTCATGATGTCTTTCTTAGTTTTTGGAGGGGGTAGATCCCGAATAGACTTTATCTTTGTTGGATATAGCTCAATGCCTCTTCGACTGACTACGAAACCCAAGAGCTTGCTTGATGGGACTCCGAATGCACATTTGGCTGGGTTTAGCTTCAAATCATATTTGCGTAACCGCTCGAAGAATTTCCTTAGATCTCGGAATGATCCTCTTGGAGCCGCTCCAAATCACTCATTGCCACAGGCCTCTGTGCAAGATCCCCTTGGAGCCGCTCCAAATCACTCATTACTTGGAGAACAAATATCATTACCGTGGAAAAGAAGGTAGTTTGGGTCACATCTTCGCATGCTTGGCATTTTGTGATAATATATTCGACAATGGCTTTGACCTTTTCTCGGACAATACCTTTCTCTTGAAGCAGGTGCCCTATTTGTTGATCTTGAGCTTTTAGCACCTGAATGTCATGAAGGCTCTGATTCTGTAGCTGTTGTAAATCATGCTCCATTCGAGCCATCAGATCATAGCAGTGCTCTCTGTCAGCTTGAAAATTTTGGGCCTGTTTGTCTGCCTTATATTCAGGATTAGCTATCTTTCTCTTCAAATCAGTGATTGTTCCTTCATATCTTCTTTTTATTTGCCGAACAAATTGTGCACGCCCTTCTGCGTTTTTTGCCAATTGTTCTCTAATTTTTGCTTGATTTGCCTCGAATTTTTCTAGATTGTCTTGACATTCCAGCACTTTCTTTCTCAAACTGCTGATAAACTTCCCATCCGCTTGGCTTCTTTCTTGATTTCGGGCGGCTATTTTCATCTGCTGGATTTGAGCTTTGAGGGCTTCATTTTCTTGAGTTTTTTCTTTTCACCCTCATTTGCAGCGGCTTGCAAACCATTCTCGAAATGAAGATCCCTGACTTGCTTTTCTAGTTTGCTTATGGTAAGCCGGTATTCATTTTCTTTGGCCAACCAATCCCACTAAGCTTGTGACTCTTTGATGAATTCTTCAAGGTGGGGTCTTTTGGCCGGTCGTCGGGACTCGACTTCTTTTTTGTACCAACCAAGATAACCAGGTGAGACTTCACCTCGGGAAATGTCACGAACACAAGTATTTGCCAGCTGGTATTGGCATTCACTCCAAATCTAACGAACCACCTTTTCAGGGAACTGTCCATCAGAGCTTTGGATACTTTTAAGACCCATCAGGAGAAAGTGAGGCCCAGTAGCTGGCATATATATGATTTCGTCGACGAGAAAACAGCCGAGCGTCCATTCTATCTACTCCACGGTAATGGAACGGAGATGGGCTATCCACTTTGCGACCCCTTCAGGTATGCTAAAACCTTCAACCCTTGCATAGAATTCCGCTATGCAGCTCTTTTCTGTCAATGCGTACCTCATGTATTGAGGATGCCGACATAAATGCTCAACCATCCATATTTGTAACAGAAGGTTGCACCCCTCAAAAAAGTTTCCTCCGGCCTTACAAGCTGTGAGAGCTCGGAAGATCTCAGATACTATCATGGGCGCGAGGATGCTTTTGGCTTGAGAGAGCAAAGTGCTGACAACCCCAGCTATCCGGATATCAATGTGTCCGTCTTTTCTGGGGAATACTAAGAGACCCAGAAATGCTACCATGAAAGCGAAGCACTTGTGTTCTTCCCATTTCAATCGGTTTCCTTTACTATAGGTCTTGCTTTCTGGATTGTTAAAGCCCTCTATATGCCTGTAGCACTTATACATGAATTGCAGAGTAGAGAAGCCGTGTGCCAGATCCGGGTTTTGGACTCCTATGCTTATTTTCAGCATATCTAGGAATTTATGTGGAGTGACGGCTCTTGGAGTGACCAAATACCCATGCCTCAACAGAGTTTTATTTTTCCCGATCCGGGATTTGCGGGCCATTCTTTGCTGCTTTGACGACTCTTGTATGTGCGTATTTCTGTGTGAGTATGAGAGATGTGTGTATTTATCTAGTGAATGAGAGTATCTGTGAATGTGTGTGATCCTCTGTCTATCAGACCTCCCTATATATGCAAAAAATCACAGAATAATTTTAAAATCTGTTTGTTATCCAAATCTCAGAGAATCTCCCCCTCCCTCATCTGTTTTTTGTGTGCATGTGACCAAAACGTTCCCCCTAACAGATTTCTGTTATTTCTTCTTAAAATGTCCCTTTTCACCCAACTGTTTTCCTATTTTACTTATTTATTTGCCATTAAGGACCTCCCAGAAGCTTCTATCTGTTACTAACAGATTACTTCTCAGATATTACCCAAATTAACCCCCACATGTTCTGATTTTACTATATTAAGCTTTACGGGTCAAGTTGACCCGACCCCAAACAACAGCCCAAACCAATTCTGACCCAGTTTCCCTTTGGTCTTTGGTTTTTAGAAGCCCAAATTTCATCCATAGCCTTTTCAAATGGGTCTTGATAACTCAGCCTATTTTAATCCAAAAAAGACAGAGAACAAAGAAGGGAAACGGAAACGGGCAGGATTTTGACCCAAACCTAAAGCTGAAAATTAAAGAATGGAGTAGAAGGTGAGAAACGCTAAAACAAATAATTAAACAGACAACAAAAACTGAAAAAGAAAGGAGAAGAAAATACCTCGGACCAAGCATCTTTAAAAAAATTGATTTTTAAGCCAAAATTAACCTTAACCGTGTGTTCTTGTTAAGAACACACCGCTAAAGTCCTTTTTAACTTTAAATCAGCTCTAAAAAGGCTTCGATTTAAAATTCTTGAACTTTAGGGTTCCACTTTTCGATTTGAAATCTAAGGGGTTTCAGTGATTGAAACGGAGTATAGATTTGGGATGAGGGGGTGAAAATGGTCATCGAGTGTGATTTTGGGTGGATTTGGGAGTGATTGCAGTGGTATACCAACGGATTTTCAGTGAACTTTGGGCGGCTAGGATTAGGGATTTTCAGGAGGGGTCGTTTGAAGGAGATGAAACTAGGGTAGTGGGGGGGGGGGCTGTTCGGACATATAAATAGTAAAAGGGAGTCAGTTGTGAACTGTTAGATCTGTTGAGATCAACAGCTCAGATCAGATGCTTAATCCATACGGCGTCGTTTGGGTAAAGGGGTAGTTGGGTCTGGGCCAGTCCGGTATTTTCATTTTGGGCTCAGTTTAATCTTTTAAATGTCAGCCCAATCCGATTTCTTCTTCTCTTTTTTTTTTTGTTTCCAATTTATTATTTTTAATTTTCTCTTTTTATTTTTAAAACTAAGGACCTTAATAATTAAAAAATCCTAAATTACCTAATTGTGAAACTAAGCTAAATAACTAATTATAAAAATTATAATAATACTTGATTCTAAGAATTAAAGATTAAAAATTAAGAAAAGTGTAAAATGAACTATTTTTTATGATTTTCCAATTTTATAAAACAAATAATTATTAATTCAATCCTAAAAATGTAAAAACAAATCCTAAATGAGATGCATGATATTTTTGTATTTTCATGATTTAATTATTTAAAAATTAAACAAGCAAGAAAAATATAAGTAATTTAAAATCTAATAAAATTCCTAAAATGGATAATAATTAATTAAAAACTATTTTATTGATTTTATAGGAGTATTTGGTACGGCAAAAATCACGTGCTAACAACTACAAGCTAGGAATCGCATATTACTTCAATCACCTCGGAACCAAGTCCCCGGGCTAATTCAAGTCCTGCAACCAAAGCCTCATACTCGGCTTCATTGTTAGTCAAAGGTACCATGCTAATGGCCTGTCTCAAGATTTCTCTTGAAGGAATGATTAGCACTATCCCGAGACTAGACACTTTTATGTTGGAGGCTCCATCCGTAAACAAGGTCCATACACCAGAGACAGTTCCCGACACCAGAACTGCTTTAGTAGCTAAATGCATCATCCCCGGACTAATGTCAGCCACGAAGTCGGCCAAAAATTGTGACTTGATAGATGTTTGAGGTTATATTCTAAAGTTAATTCACTAAATTCTACCGCCTATTTAGCCAATCAACCCGACAATTCAAGTTTATGAAGGATTTTCCTCGAGGGAAAAGTCATCACAACGGCTATCGGGTGGCACTGAAAATAAGGTCTAAGCTTTCGAAAGGCGACTACGAGAACTAGAGCTAATTTTTCCAGGTGCGGATAGCATGTCCCCACTCTCGATAAAATCTTACTAACAAAATAAATAGGAAATTGCGTACCTTCTTCCTCCCGAACCAAGACTGCACTCACCGCTGAATAAGTTAGCAATTGTTCACCTTCCTTCTGCTTATACATTAATAGAGGGTTGGACAAGTATCTTTTTAGGTCATTCAACGATTGCTGATATTACAGAGTCCATATTAAATCATTCTTCTTTCTCAAGAGTGAAAAGAAATGATGATATTCCTTTGAAGATCTTGATATAAATTACTAAGGGCCTCAAACCTGTCGGTCAACCTTTGCACTTCCTTCACACTTGTCAATTGGTCAAGGATATCCTCGATAGGGTTTATCTTGTTGGGATTTACTTCGATTCCTATTTGAGAAACCAACAAACAAAAAAACTTTCCGGACCCAACTCCAAAAGTGAATTTTTTGCGTTGAGCTTCATATTGTATTTCGTCAAAATATCGAATGTCTCTTGTATATGAGTCAAAAGACTTCCTGCATTAAGAGACTTAACCAACATATCATCAATGTAAACTTTCATAGTTTTGCCAATTTGCTGTTCGAACATCTAATTTAAGTGGCTCCGGCATTCTTAAGCCCTAAAGACATCATATTATAGTAATAAGTTCCAAAATTTGTGATGAACGTAGTTTTTTCTTGATCCCCAGGGTGCATCCTAATTTGATTATACCTAGATTATGCATCAAGAAAACTCATTAACTCATAACTGGCCATAGCATCGATCATTTGATCAATGTTTGGAAACAGGAAAGAGGCTTTGGGGCATGCCTTATTCAAATCTTTTTAATCTACACACATCCTAAATTTATTATTCTGTTTAGGAACAATCAATACGTTAGCTAGCCAGTCAGGATAATTTTCCTCGCGAATTGAACCTATATTTACTAACCGGTTACCTCCTCTTTAACGAAATTGTTCCTGACCTCGGCTATTGGCTATTTCTTTTGATTCGCCGGTGGAAAACTAGGGTCCAAACTTAACTTATGGATAGGCACATCTAGTGGGGTACTTGTCATATCAGAATGAGACCATGCAAAGTAATCAAATTAGCTTTTAAAAACTTAAAAATTTTAAGCTTGAGTTCGAGATTCAATCATGTTCCCAGGTAAACCTTTTTATATGGGAACTCCATGAGCAAAGAGATTTGTTCCACCTCCTCTACGGTTGACTTTGTAACATCTGCTTCCTCCAGTACCTAGAAAAATCTAGGTACCTGATAAAAATCTGATGACTCCTCTTCCCATCAACTTCAATAGGAATGGAAGAGGACACCGGTTCCTATAATTGGTATTTGCTTGTTCCTTCTGCCTTACTGCTGGATAGAATCACTGCATTCATTTCCCTTGCTGCAGGTTGATCATCTCTGATTTTCTTAATTCCCACTAGTGTTGGGAACTTCAACAACGGATGATAAGTTGATGGTACAACCTTCACTTCATGAAATCAAGGCCTATCGAGGATGACATTACATCCCATATCACCATCTACCACCTCAGATAAAGTGGTTTCATTACACCTTCAGCATGCGTGGGCAGTAAGATCTCTCCTCAGGTCATTACGCTTGTTAGGTTGAAACTTTGTCACCGGAACTATGTTTCTGGTTAACTTTGCTTGTTCTAAAATTCTCAACTGAATGGATAAAATGAATACAAATTTTCCTATTTATAGCTCTATTTAGGGATAAAATCCACAAATCAAGATCTTCTTTAAAATGAATAAAACCCTTCTTGCTGGTTGTATAACGGTTGAACACTAACACAGAGATTCTTTATAACGACTGCTCATTGAATATTGTCTTTTCTACCCGTTGTCTTCCTTTCAAATCTTCGCTCTTGGTTCCAATTCCTTGGAAACTTATTCAGCACCAGTCACATGTTCGTAACCGGTGCCAACTATTTGCTAACTCATATCTTACCTGTCTTTACTTCCACGTGTCAATTCATCGAGCATCAACCTGTCGTTTATCAATTTTAACCCATACAGTACTTGTTTTCTTAAACTTCTTGTACGACTATATATATTCTATGTCGAAACTAATGGATGCTCGAGCACCCAAAATTTACATGTAGACGCTCCTGCTTAAACTCCATGAAAATTCCATTAAATCCTAAATATACAATACAAAAGCAATACTAGACACACAAAAAAAACAATCAAAAATTGCAAAATTTACACTGATCTTTAAAACATATCTAAAATACTAGAAAGTACAAAATTTGTACCTCTAAATGTGAGTTCAACGCTAATTTTTCTTCTTTTTTTTCACATTTTTCATCAAATCTAACAGAAAATTATTAAATAATTGAGGGACACCAAAAGTGTCAAATTTTGGCAAATTGAAGAGACTAAAACTACTCAATACATACATACTTAAGGGACCACTTTAAAACTACTCTCAAACTTAAGGCACTATTTGCCTTTGTTATGTTGAAAATATGTATACCATTTAATTATGTTTTAAATCATTAAATCCTTGTCAATAGCATAATCCTGCTTACATAGATAGATGATCCTGTTGTAAGATTCCATGCACCAAATAGAAAAGAAAAAGGGCTGAATGCAGGGAACAAATATATGTTTCTTTTTACCAAACTTTCTAGAATAACCTTAAGCATGAAATTTAGTTCTCCCTCCGATTCAATCTATGTGTCTTACTTTCTTTTTTAGTTTGTTTCAAAAAGAATATCATATTTTAATATTTAGTAAGTTTTTAATTCAAAGTTCTCATTTTACCCTTAGCGACACTTCCTTATAAGAACTACATAACATGTTTTTAAAACCACAAGATTCAAAGGAAATTTTTGAAATGTTATTTACACCTTTAGTTTAAGAGTAGAGTTTTCAATAGTAAAAATCTATGAAGTATACCCTAAAATTCAAGTGCGTCCTTAGTGTATTCCAGTTAGCAGGAAACATCCCCGTTGTATCTAAAAATAAACAGGCTTAGTCCAAAGTTAACTTAGTTAAAAAACTAACAGTAGAAGCCTAAACACATGCAACGGATGTGACACATTCCTAGAAATCAGTATAGGCAGTGGCTCCCCAATGCTGCTTTTCCCCCATCCACAGCTCTTTGTTGAGGATAAAATTGGGAAAACATTAGCTCTTCTTCTTCTTCTTCTTTGTCGACTTTGACTTCGACTTACATGTCTTATCTTCTCTGGATCTGTGCTCTGGTTCTCCATACACGGATGTGTAGATGTTGGCATTGCTATCTCTGCATTTGTTTGCATCAGAAGCTCAGAATAGATATAAATGATGAAGCAACTTTACATTGGAGTAGCAAACTGCAGTATACAAATAATACTCAAAGTTCAGAAAAATCTGAAATACCATAATTGGGCGTTTTAGATTATCACTCAAACTTTGAGCCCACATCATTGATATTTGTTTCCTCTAAGTATTTCAATCAGAAGCTTTCACTCCAGAAGCACCTTTTTTCTTGTACTATTTTGTTCCAAAGATGCAAGACGTTTCTTCTTTTCCTCTCAAACTTGGGGAAGATGGAAGATATAGTTTAATGAAGGATGGGAAAGGCTGCTGCCTTTTTCTATTTTCCTGAGTGGGTGATCTGCACAATTTGTGTTTTGGCTACAACTGGAATGTTTTGTAACCGAGAGTTTATTTTGGACTAAACCTTCTCATTTTAAAACACATTAGGGATGTTTTGTGCTAAAAGGAATACATTAAGAATGCACTTAAACTTTGATGTATACTTTAGGGATGTTTTCTGGTAAAAAAACTCTTTGAAACTATAACATTTAAAAGTCTTCTTTACCTTCTTAAACTTCACGCAGAGTCAAACTAAGACACATAGAGTATTTTCTTTTTGTGTGTGTTTGATAGAGTTTGGAGATCACGAGGTATACTCAACATGGTCGGAGTAATTGAAAATCTTGTCTTGATATACCTGAATAAGGCACTGGAACTGAAATGCTTTGTATCAACCAATCAGCTTGGCAATATCTGAACTGAATTATGCAACTTGAATCAGGAGATACATTGGTAAACTGGTGCTCAAAGCTATTGTTATTTTGAGTAGTTTCCATTGCATGCCTCTTGATTCATGAAGTTTTCTGTAGTTACCTTTGAGGTCCCTCGAACTATATCATTAATCGTTTTCTAGCTAAGTGATATGTCAGTCAATTAATAAGAAAATGCTCGAGTTGTCCTTACAAGTCTACTACAGTGAAATAATCCCTTTCAACTAAAAATCACTGACTTAAATGAGTTTGCCTGAATGTTTGTTTACCCTGAAAATCGGATAACAATTGAATTTGTTCGTGATGCTAAGGATCCGTAAAACTGATTGATACTCTAAGATAAATAATTCCAATACTGAGAAAGAAAGACTCAACTGTTGATTCTGAAAGAAATAACAAAGAGCTGTCAAAGTGACAATAGCAACTGAATGAGGATTAAAGAGAGAGTAATATTGTGGATGATTCCGAGATGGCCCAAGTTGTGGGTCAAAATCCCTTTTTATAGGTTACAACCACTATTTCAAATAAGGTAAATGGCGGATTTTATGAGATAGATCCCATAAAATCCGTAACAGAATCTCCCCAAACCGCGTTGGTGATAGCTGAAAAGGTTGAGACAATTACTAATGGCAATATATCCGGTGATGAGTTAATTACCCATCTTGAACCCGGTATCCGGTTCCATGATGCTTCCCACTTCGGTCGAATCCGGCTTCGATCAGGTCTCAGTCTGGTCGAGTCTTTATCCGGTCTCATGTCTTCTTTGCCAGTGAACCGGATGTTTGAGTTATACTTCTTTCTAACTGGGCTGGCCCTGACCCGTATCCATGTGTAAGTACTTTACCCAATACAGATAGTCCCCTCGTTTATTAGAGAGTAAGGATAATAAACGACTTGAATTCGTATTTATGACGACATCTTTATGACGTCCACATAACGCCAAATCAAGCAATCATTACAAATCTCATTTTTGATAACCATGCATGGCGCAGATACTCATTGCGCATTTAATGCCCGCCCGTTTCGTGCTTCGTGCCGCCGTCTTTAAGGGAGTATAAATATCCCTTTTTACCTTCTAATTAGCCTTTCCCTATTCCCCTAACCCTTTCCACTTTTTACTGAGTTCTTTCTTCTTTGTACCCCACTCTCAGATCTTGCGCTTCACTTTGATACTTATCTTTAGTTTCTCAATGGCGAAAACTTCCAAAACTGTTCCTTCTAAACCAAGCCCCTCCACTGGTACGGTCCGCACTGATGAGCCCTCGTCAGAACCGCCACTAAAAGCCTTTGTTCCCACCGGGTGCCCCACCAGTCTCGATTTTAAAGTCGAGAAGGTATCTTCGGTTCCCGGCCGCGGCGAACTTGTATCGGAGTACGTTAGCTCAATCACCCCTAAGCATCTTGACAGGGTGAGAGCTGAGTGCCGTTGGGAGGACAAGGAATTGGTCGTCCCTTCCCATGATGAGTCTATTATCACTCACGTTGAGGGGTATCTCAGCGTGTATACATATCCCTTCACTATGGGGCCCATAGAGCCGATAATAGTAGAGTTTTGCAGACGGTTCGAGGTCACGCTAGGTCAGA
>MCJB01049861.1:5533-43016 GCA_002018475.1 Nicotiana obtusifolia
TGTTTCCCGAAATTCCTTTTTTTTTTTTTTTTTGAATTTCCGTTATACAACTTACATGTCCTACAACATTACACCTAATAATTCTCTATGTATACATCAATTGTATTACCCTATCTAGTCTAAAAGAATAAATCAAGAAGTTAAACTAGCAAAGCGATAAAAATTGGGTTGCCTCCCAACAAGCGCCAGATTTAACGTCGCGACACGACTCATATTCTTGCTCTCAATCTGGCTTGATTTCTAGCCTCCGAGCTTCTTCAACAGATGGCCTGAGATGGGTCAGAGTTACAGGCCTTTCCCATTCTTCTACTTTTCTGAGCCCCGGGACATAATTGCCGGAAATATCCGGTACTTTCTTAATTTCTTTTGTCAGACTCTTTTCCACCTCCCCAAGCAATCCTCGTTCAATAGGATCAACCGGAATCATGTAAGGCACTAGTGATGTGGAAGTATTCTCCACCACCGAGATCATTGCTAATTCCTCATAATGGGTAGGCAACCGAAGTGCTTTATAAACCTTGAATACTTCTTCTTGATTACCCACTCTCATCGTCATTTTACCTTCGCAGACATCGATAAGGACGCGGCCAGTGGCTAGGAATGGACGTCCCAAAATAAATGGGACGTCCTGATCTGGCTCGTAATCTAGGATGATGAAGTCAGCCGGAAATATGAATGAGCCAACTTGGACCAGAACGTCCTCAATTACTCCCTCCGGATGAGCGAAGGAGCGATCTGCTAGCTGTAAGGTAACTGTTGTTAGGCGTGGCTCACCCAACCCCAACTGTTTGAACACTGAAAGTGGCATCAAATTTATACTCGCTCCGAGGTCGCATTATGCTCTTCCCACAACATGTTTCCCAATTGAAGTCTGAATAGTGAAGCTGCCCGGATCCTTTAATTTTTGTGGTAGCTTGCCTTGAATTCTAGAACTGCACTCCTCAGTAAGTGCCACCGTTTCAAATTCAGTCAATCTCCTTTTATTGGCCACAATATCCTTGATATACTTTGCGTATTTAGGCACCTCTTGCAAAATATCCACCAATGCAATGTTGATTTGTAGCTGTTTTAGAATCTCAAGGAACTTTTTGTAGGCCTCATTATCTCTCAACTTCTGTAACCTTTGCGGAAATGGAGGTGGGGGCCTTGCAACCAATCGTGGGGGTTGCTTAGCTCCTGCCTCTTCAACCGATTTCTCAACCTCTTTAGCCTTCTCTGCTATTACTTCGATGGTGATTGGTTTTTCATTGAAGGTCACCTGCTTCTTCTTTTTCGATTCTACCTCTTCTAACTATCTCCCGTTCCTCAATGATACTGCATTCAGTGCTGCCCGTAGGTTAGCTTCAGTGCCGCTGGGTAGTGCTCCAGCTGGTCGAGTATTTTGAGCCCCGGCCAGCTGTCCCAACTGGCGCTCCAGATTCCTCACTGTTGTGGTGAGGGTTTGATATTCAGTTCTGAATTGCTTGTTGTCCTGCACCAGCTGCTTTAACAACTCATTCGTATTATCGTCTGATTGTGGAGGTTGCCTTTGTGGTTGGTTATAATTCCCCTGCGTCTGCCTGTATTCTGCTGCTGCTGATGACCACCCTATGAAAAGTTGGGATGATTCCTCCAATTTGGATTGTAGGAAATCCCATATTGTGTATCTGATTACGGGTCCCCTGTTCTGTTGTCCCACATAATATATGGATTCCGGATTGGTGGGGCACATATCACTTGTGTGGTTGTCACCACACATCTCGCAGTATAATGACATTTGTTGGAACTGCTGTCTTGGTTGAACCTACTGCATCATCATTTGGTTCATCTGATTGGCCAGTTTACCCATCTCTGCTCTCACAGCTGCAAGGTCATCCAATTCTATCAACCCAGCTCCCTTCTGTTTAATGGCTCTGCGCGAGTCACCATCACCTTGCCAATTATGATCATTGGCCATGAAATTGTTCAATAGAAGTTGGATTTCACTATATGGCTTGGCCATGCAACTGCCCCCGCAAGCTGAGTCAAGGTTCATTTTCGAAGCTTCATCTAGCCCATCAACGAATGTGTGTCCCAGTACCTCATCTGTCTGGCAATGGTGTCGACAGTCCCTAAGCAGCTTCTTATACCTTTCCCATGCCTGTCGAAGGGTCTCTCCTTCCCGTTGTTCAAATCCCAAAATCTGGCTTCTCAGTGACTTGGTCTTCTTGGTTGGAAAGAATTTGATCAGAAATTTTCTGGCCAAGTCATCCCATGTGTAAATACTGTTGGCAGGTTCCTTTTGTAACCACTCTTTTGCTTCCCCCAATAGAGAAAAGGGAAACAATGTCAACCTCACATAATCTTTAGACACATTTGGATAGTTATAAGTATCCGTGATTTCCAAAAAGTTCTGAATGTGTCTTTGTGGGTCTTCGTGCGACAGTCCCACATACTGCCCTGTATACTGGATTAGCTGCACCATGTATTGCTTCAACTCAAAGTGCCATGTGATTTTAGGCTTGACAATCGCCTGAGTCATATTGGCAAGATTTGGTCTTGCAGCTTCAATTACTGCGTTCCCTGCCATCTCAATTGGCTGTGGTTGGACAACGATGTCCAACTCTCTGTTAATTCTTGTCCTGGCTTCTACTTCCCTCCTTACTCTGTGTACTGTTCGTTCAATTTCTGGATCAAAGGGAAGAAGGTTGTTTGCGCTTCTACTTCTCCGCATTCAATAGAAGAGCCTGTGTCAATGCAAACAACATAAGCCAATTAATGAAACTTGAATAAATAACAAATATAAGCTGAAGTTGGTAAAGTAGCAGATTTTTAAGTCTCCGGCAACGACGCCAAAAACTTGTTGTACCCTAACGCACACGCAAGTATACGCGGTCGACAAGTAATATAGGATTATGAGTCCAGGTTGTCGTACCCACAGGGATTTAAATTAACTACTTTCTAACGAACTAATACTGTTATTTAAACAAGCAAGAATCGAGTTTTAATAGATGGGTTATTCTAAATTGTAATTCTAATTTATATCTAAGAATTGCAAGGAACAAAGTACGTGTTTTGTAATCAATAAAATAAATATTCCAGGGTTGTGACTATTTTTCCAATCCTATTGCGTTCTAATTGACTTCCCGTTCATGTAATTTATGTATGGTTGCTAATTGATCGATAAATATACTCATAGCCTTCTTCTGAAGTATTATTCGCCTATTCTTAACAAGAGTAACGCCTATATTCCTATGGAATTAATCTAGCAAGAATGCAATAAAAACACGATATTCAATTAAGCATGGTGATTAAGTATATTCCTATCCTAACCACGAATCTGCCCCCTTAAAAGGTTAAGAACATGCTTTCTTCAATTCTTTTTCTAATCTAAACATAGTTTTCCCAAACATAGTATAGATAATTGATAGAACTCAATTGATGGCCAAAACAATTAAGCAATTAAGCGTAGAATTGAAGAAACAACCATATGAACATGAATTATAAACACGAAATCGTCAAGTTCGAATCACAATATTCATGGCTAATCACAACCCCAGAACAAGGGGTGATTAGCCACTTATGTTCAACAAAATCAAAAGATAAAGTATTGAAAAACTAATAAAAAATACTAGACAGAGTTGATGAACTGAAGATCGATTGTGTTTTTGTGATGTTCCGTAGCTTTGTTGGCTCCAAAATCACGTTCTTCCCCTCCAAGTTGGGTTTAGAGGTGTTTATATAGGAGTTGGGAAGGGTTGGGGTCGAATTAGGGGTCTCCTAGACGGATTAGGACAAATTCCCGAAGCAATTAACACCCCAATTTCATAAAACAAGAGCTAAATATGAGATGATTTACATAAAATTTTATATCTTTTATGCCAAACATCACCTAATAAACCGCAGTAAAAGCACATGTAAGGTAAATTTTCATACCTTAGTTCTATCCATTTTGTTTCAAATCCCAGTTTAATTAACTTTCCCCGAAGCAAAGGCTTGTTGATGTTCATCATTACTTTTAATCTCAAGTTTTGTCCCTCTTTCCTTCAAGTTTCAGGAATTACACAGTCAATAACACCTCCTAATGCATGGCCTATCTTACGACCAACTTCTTGAGACATCCAGTGCCGTGGGATGTTCCAAGCTTGCACCCATAGTTCACATACACTAAATACAGCAGATTTACTGTCTAGCCCATGCTCCCAAGACTGAATGTTAAGGAGATAGCGATCATATAACCATGGAGTACCGAATAACACCTTGTTCATACTATCCATGTCCTTAAAAACAAACTGAAAGAAGTTTGTGTCAAGTTCCTTGACTTTGAAACCAGGCGGATTTCCCCACACCACGGCCATTGTATTTTTTGTTCCAACAAGATTAACCCACCTTACCCAAGAAACTCACTTCACAATTTCTCATACTCACAATTATGTCTTGGGTATCAATCTCCACCGGCCTCCTTTTCTTCTTCAGTCAGAATGAATTTTTGAAGCCGCTCGACTAGTTCTTCTTCCATTCTTCACGTTAGAATGATACAGCAGTAGTGCTTTGCAATAGTTTAGTAGAAGAAACAGAAAAAATTGATGGATGTGGAAGAGAATATGGATTAAAGTAGCAGTTATGTGGTGAAAATATGTCAGTTATGAGGAAAATGTGGATAGCTAATGTTTAAGCTAGCAGTTTCCTGAAAAGATTAACTTTCACTAGGGAAAGAAACCACCTCTCACGTAGAGAGAAAACTAACTCTCAGCAAAACCGAGAGACGTAAATTGAATATGACTTGGAAAAGAACTCCTTGTGCCGCGCAGATTTCATGTAAGGTCTTAATTGAACGGATAGTAAAAAGGATATATTTAAACTATTTTTAATAGTACAAGAATATATTTATCATTTTCGATATTTTATATATTTCTGATAAATAGAATCATCCCTACTTGCCGCACACAAACTCATCAGTCATAACACTACTGATGAGTTGTGCGTATTAGAACTCTTTCTCCATCAGTAAGGTGCACTTCATCAATTCTACAGGAGAAAATATGAAGTCAAAAAACAACAATATAATATACCTAGTGTAGTATGAAGTCATCCCAAAATAATTCTTTCTCAAAAACGACAAAGAAGGAAAAAGGAAAAAACATAGAAGAAAGAACATGGCTAGATTAAGGGGGCGTTAACACAAATAATCCTTGTCCAATAGCTAGCAAGTCTAGGGAATTGATGGCAATCTAGAATAGCCGTTTTCTCTACTGAGATGGATCAATCTCCGAAGAGCAGTACTCATTTTCAACGGCTAAGTCGTAAATTTCGTTAAAGATGTTCAAGGATATTCGAAATTTAATATGTAAATATAAAAATAATATTTAATTTGTATACACAGAATAATGTCTCAGTGCAATGTATTTAACTAACCACATATGGTTTTATCACCACTCAGTCAAGTTCTCATTTGTCCTATTTCATCTGGTATATATTTGACTAGATAGAGATCAAAATGTTAGTTTTACTTGTATGTACTCTAGTGACAATGGACGCCCATATTACAATGGTTTAACTTACTTTGATAGAGAAACACTGCATTAAAATTAAAATTTTAATAGATCAATGCATTAATCCATTATGTTTTTAAGTTGTATAGAAATGAAAACGTATACATCAAATATTTTGGAATATCCCAAATAGAAAGAATATCATATAAATTTGCTGGAGCAGATGAGGTAGTTACTTTAGAATATTAATTTTAACTTCTAGTTTTAGAATTTAAGATTGGTGAATCTATCAAATTCATTTGAAATATTGTTTAGTAACTATCTACCAACAGGATAAATTTAAAAATTTCTAAAACATCAAGATATTGGAAAGACTAAAAAAAGAAAAAAGTAACGGTTGATAATTATGTTTACCCTTAAAATGGATAACAATTGAATTATACGTAGTTTTAATGATATGTGGATTAAAACAATACAAGTGGTCAATAATGTTAGATAAGCAAATGAAAAATAGAATAATTAGCCAAAGCAGCAATAGTATTGAATCCGGGCTCGGTTGTGGGCTTAACAATTAATCTGCCTCCAATTCGTAGCCAAAATATATATGAAAAGTTATGAACAAGAATAAGAACCTTTGAATAGCTTAGAAACAGAGAAAATAAGTTTTTACTGCCTTGATATGCGTGTTACAGTGTGTTTTGCCCTATATAGAGTAGGAGAGTTTTGCCCTAAGCACAATTCTAAAAAAGGTAAAAAATCTTCCTTTTTGCTAATCACTGATCTGCTGCCGATACGGGCCGAGATCTACGCCGGTGATATCCGGTTGGGCACGGATATCATGGCCCTTTGTTAATCGTGTGCGGACGTTTGGTAATGCTTTTCGAGGTCTTGGAACTCGAACCAGATCCGGGGGCGTGGTCTCGATGGTTCCGAGGGCAGATGTTCTGTTCGGGCCTTGATACGAGAGGCTCCCAGCTTCGATATCGATTCTTTGTAGTTACATCCTTGCTTCGTTTACCCCATCGGAAAATCGAGGTGTTCATTAGCCTCGGTTTTGCCCGTATACAGATAGTCCTCTCATTTCTTAGAGAGTAGGTTTGCCGAAACGATGAGAAACGATAGATGGTCTCCGGTTCCTTCCTCCGCACGTTACAACCGAAGCGACGAAGAAGTAGAAACGTCCCATCAGTCGCGTCCATTTTGACTTCGAACACATGTCAACCATTGGGTAGTTGCCTCCGAATGCGAAGCGTCGCATACTTCCCCTGTAAAAGCTTATATTCCCTATTCTTTTTTCACTTTCCGATCAAGCTTCTACCTTCGAATCCTCTAGCTATCACCAACTTCCTTTAAACCTTCATATCTTCATCCTTGATCTTTAAATTCTCATTGTTGTTCTTAGGTTCTTACCCAGATTTTCTTCAAATCTTCAGACTCTGTTCTTAAGCCTTCAAACTTATTCCTTCAAACCTTTGTATTCTTTCTTTAAATTTTCAAACTTTTCCAAATAACAATGGTTAATATGTCTAAATCAAATTCCTCAATAGGCTGCCTCTTCATCTTCCCATCCGGCCGCCGATACTGAGGCGGTCTCTCCCGAAATAGTTGTCCTCAAGATGGTAGTTCCCGAAGTGGCTGCCACCAAACCGGCCCCCGTGCCCCCTTGAAAATGTTTATTCTTGGGGGCTGTTCAATTGCAGACGACTTCAAGGCCGAGAAACCCTCATCCAAACAGGACCGGAGTGAAGGAGCATCGAGCTATATATGCTCCACTACTGAAGACGTCCTTCCCGCTGCCCGAGAGGACTGTAAATGGGAAGGCAAGGACGTAGCAGTCCCCGGGCCTGAGGATGTTATTACTAACCACATGAAGGGGTATTTAAGTTCTTACACTTACCCCTTTACACTAGGCCCGGTAGACCCAGTTGTTTTTGATTTTTGCAAGAGATATGAGGTGTGCCTTGGGAAAATCCACCCGTCTTTTTGGAGGATCGTAATACTCCTCTGCTATTTTATGAATAACACCGAGTCCCATCTGTATACCCTCGAACACCTGCTCCGTCTGTACAGTTCCCGAATTTTTCGAGGGGGACTAATCAAGCTTACTCGCCGGGCCAGCAAGACCCCCTTTTCGAGTATTTATGAAGACTGAGACCGATACTGGCAGGGCCACTTTGTTCAGGTGAAGGCCGAAGATATGATCCCTCCCGAATTTATGCAGTTCCTCGAGAAGTGGAATGCATCTAGTAAGTGCATCCTTTCCTTAGGTGTCACTTTTTCTTCATTTTCTTTCTCATCATTCGTATTTGTGATTTTGCAGCTGTTGCCCGGGTTCCAAATGCGCTCCCCTGGCTTAAGGAGTGGATCGAAGGCATCTGCAAACAGATGTCATACTTCAAACGCTCATGGCGCAAGCTTTCGAAGGGCCGATGGGGGGGCCGTTCTCATGGTGAGGTTTTCCTTCGTATAGCTATTACCGTGTTCTTAACTCACATCCTACTGACCTTACTTCTTTCTTTTATAGGTTTGCCTAAGACCACCGAGCTTAGGCCTTTAGAAAGCGACGATGACGTATCCTTGTCCGTTGATCCCTTCGTTACGGGATAGCCCGGGGCTGCCGCGGGTGGAAAGAAGAAGAGGAAAAGAAAACTTTCGGGCTCCTCGGATCCCGTGGTGAAGCCAAAGAAGAGGGTGGCTTGCAAGCCCAAGATGAGTACTAACTCCCGGGTGCTAGATTCTGACTCGGTTCTCCGGCTCTAGGATGAGTTGGAAGAAGATAACATTTTTATAGCCCATGGATCGACCCCTCCCGGGGAGCAGGCGGCAACCAAGGAGGAGATTTGTGAGGCCAACCTTCCTCCGACTCGAGAGGCCGATATGGGGATGGGGGTGGGACCCTCCGGGACGCTGGCTCCGCTCTGAAGAAAGCACTCGGTGTAATAGACATTATGGAGATGCCTTCATACACTGAGTCCATGCTTGAGGAGGCCCAAGCATGAAATGAGAAGTCCAATGAAGAGGTTCATGGCACGAACGATCCCCTCCATTCTTTGTTCGATAGTGTGGACTCGTCCACTTTGGAAGATTTTTCCACGCTGGGCGACCTGGAAGTCTCGAAGAAGGATATATCTTCAGAAGCTAGCTAGCCAAGTTTGAGCCCATATTGATTAATCAGTTTCCCACTTCGAGGATGGACCCTGGTCGCAAGAGATCGATTATTCTTACTGTCCTGGATGTCTGGTTTCTATCTTCTCCCGTGGGCGTAGCCAAGTTACCTTCGATGCCTGGTGACCGAGGAGGACCAGGCAAAAATGAATGAAGTGGATATGCCGTGTATTTTCAATGAGGCACAACAGGCGTGAACCAGGTAAGGCATCATTACATCTTCTCGTATTTTACTTAAGTTTTGATATTTCTCACGACCTTCATTGTTTTGCAGGCCTCGGTAATTCATCATGAGAGCTTCCTCTGGTATCGTGTCGAGGTCAATCAGCTCGACCTCGAGCTCGAGCTCAAGGAGTAGGCTCGAAAGAAGGATATCTACAAGCTCCTCAGCGAACAACAAGACAAGACTGTCAAGGACCTCTAGGCCGAGCTGGATAGGGCTTATAAGGAAGCATCGGCCCTGAGGCAGGAACATGCAGACTTGGTCGAGAAGGTAAAGTTCTTTGAAGTTAGAAATGAGGAACTAGTCGTAGTGGCTAATGACAAAACCTCGCAGGCCCAACAAAAGATCGACCAGGTCGACCAACTCCGAAAGGAGATGAATGAGATCCAAGCCATGGCCGATGTGTGGAAGAGCAAGATGGATCTGCTGGCTTCGGCAAAAGAAACCGCCTAGGTAAAGCTGACATCGGTAAAGGTTCAACTTCAGGTGGCGAAGGAGAAAGCTGACAAGTATACTCAGCTGAATGAAGATCTCTGAGCACAGCGAGCTCGGCTATCGCAGAATGGGACGCCCTTGGTAGAGAGCACGAGGCAATGAAGTCCAAGATAGAGACAACCTCTACCGATGCTGAGGAGATAGTGGCCCAATACAAGGCTGATGTCTAAGCAGCAAGGCCCGCCTGAAGACCAATGCCGAATATGTGAGGCGACTGTCTCGAAGGAAGACCCTCGAAGAAATTCATGCCCGAGGCTTCGACCTATCCGCCAAGATCGAGGAAGAAATAAACTTGAGTCCAAGGTGAAGAAACTTTCCGAGCCTGAAGGTGCCGAACGCTCCGAGGGTTCTGGGTGATCAGAAGGCTCCGACGGTTCTGGCGATGAGTCGGGCCCCGGTGAAGATCAGGCATGAATGCCTTCAAAATTTTTTAGTTTTTGTCTTGTGTATAATTTTTGTTTATTTTGAGGCCCTTTTTTTTGGGCCTTTGTAAATACATCCCGGAATATATAAAATTTCCCTTTCTGGCAATTTCAAGTCTCTACTTTTTTAGCATCTTTTCATAATCTCTATTCTTGCAAATATTTCTGATGCCTCAACATAGAATCAAATGTAGTAATAAGTTTTTCGTGTTTCATATGTCCGAATAGAGCCCGACTTCGATGCAACTTTATTTGCTCGACGCCTTGAAAACTCGGTGTGACTAGCAGTTTTCCCAAGATGCTTAACTGATTTTAGATGATGCTTTTGCGAGGGTAATGTTTTAGCAGGTTTTGAATTTTTATAAAGGCCTTATGTTCTGATTACGAGCTTCGGACGTCTCCGAGCCTTTTTTCAGGGTGGCCGTAGCTTTTTGTGTTTAGGCAATACCTAATAGGTTTTGTGCCTCCGGGATTTATTAGCCCGAGTTGCCCGAACTTATTTCGGATGACAGTCCTCGAGTAGGGGTATCCCTTGGGGTCGATAGTCCCCGAATAGGGATAGCCCTTGGGCTCGATAGTCCCTGAATAGGAATAACCCTTAGGCTCGATAGTCCCCGAATAGGGGTAGCCCTTAGGCTCGATAGTACCCTAATAGGGGTAGCCCTTAGGCTCTATGTTTTAAGAGGAAAAAAATGCGTAATAGCAAGGTGGAAAATTTCTTTCATTTCTATGTGTAAAGTGTATGGTCTAAAGCGTGTAAAAGTTTGTATTATGGCTAAAGTGGCCTATGCGGGCACGGTTAACTTGACCGTTTGGCCCTTATAATAAATCCAACCCACCGAGCCTAAGCTGTTCAAGTACAAAGTTTCCTTCTTTCCTTGCTAAGAACCTTAACTCGAGGGTGATGGCCCCCAGTATTCAAGGTCGATCTTGAGAGGGCTCGGATACTGTTGATGCGCCTATTGACTCCGATTTAAAACCAGTCTTCGAATCTAAGTTAGCATGATTTACTTTTGCCTTGTTAAAAGCCTTGTTGGGAAACCCATTTAGGACAAAATTAGTTCAAGCGAAAAAGAGTGCAACACGTGCTTTCAAACCTAATAGTCACATTCTCCTTTGGCTGTTGCCTGCAAGTGTTAGCCCGATTCATAATATTATAAAAAAGTAAATGAGATTGTACCTTAGAAGTAGTACTACTTTAAGTGCATTACATTCCAGTTGTTTTATAGTTGTACACCGTTTCCCGCTTCGATTTTGTACAAGCCCTTGTCGATAATTTCGACGACTCGATATGGTCCTTCCCAGTTCGGTCCCGACTTTCCCTCATTCGGTTTTCGGGTATGCAGTGTTATTTTTCTTAACACTACGTCCCCGATCTTGAAGTGTCGGAGGTTGGCTTTTCAATTGTAATATCTTTCTATCCGCTATTTCTGGGCGGCCAACCGTACTAGGGCAGCCTCTTGTCTTTTATCCAATAGTTCCAGGCTTGTACTCATGACCTCACAGTTCAATTCTTCGGTCCGCATATCGGAACCTGAGGCTCGGTTCTCCCATATTGACCGGTATTAATGCTTCGGCATCGTAGACCAATGGAAACAGGGTGGCCCTGGTACTAGTGATCGAAGTTGTACGATGTTCCCAGAAGACTTCGAGCAGAATTTCCTTCTATTTCCCTTTGGCATCGGTCAACTTCTTTTTCAAGTTTTGGAGTATGATCTTGTTTGTATATTCTGTTTGTCTATTACCACAGGGTTGATAGGGTATGGATAGTATCTTTTTAATCTTATGGTCTTCGAAAAACTTATTTACCTTGTTGTCGATGAATTGCTTCCCATTATCACACACGATCTCGGCCGGTATCCCGAACCAGCATATTATGTGGTCCCGAATGAAGTCAATGACTTCTTTTTCCTGGACTTTCTCGAACGCTTGAGCTTCGACCCATTTAGAAAAATAATCGGTCATAAACAGTATGAATTAAGCCTTACCAGGTGCCCATAGAAGGGGACCGACGATGTCCATTCCCCATTTCATGAACGGCCATGGGACAAGACCGAATTGAGTAGCTCTCCAGGTTGATGGATCATCGGTGCGTGTCTTTGAAAGCCGTCGCATCTTCGTACAAAGTCCTTTGCATCTTTCTTCATGTAGATCCAGTAATAGCCGACCCTGATTATCTTACGAACCAAAGATTCCGCCCCCGAATGATTTTCGCAGGTGCTTTCGTGAACTTCTCTCAGGACATATTCGGTATCTCCCAGGCCCAAGCATATGGCGAGCGGGCCGTCGAATGTTCTTTTGAATAGAGTCCCTTTGGACAGGCTGAACCTGGCCGGCTTCGTGCATGGAGCTCTCGATTGTTTAGGATCCAAGGACAACTTCCTAGTCTTCAAATAGTCTATGTATTTGTTTCTCCAATCCCAAGTTAAACTTGCTGAGTTTATTTCGGCATGGCCTTCTTCCACTACTGATTTCATGAGCTGTACAACTGTTCCTGAGTTGAATTCATCATCGTCAACCGATGACCCCAAGTTATCCAGAGCATCGACCCCACTATTTTGATCTCGGGGCACGTGCTATAGGGTCCATTCCTTGAATTGATGCAGCGTTACTGCAATTTGTCTAAATACATTGGCATTTGTTCCTCTTTTACTTCGAACATCTCATTGATTTGATTTACCACAAGGAGTGAACCACACTTAGCTTCGACCACCTCGGCCCTAAGGCTTTTAGCCAATTCGAGACTTGCAATCATGGCCTCATACTTGGTCTCATTGTTAGTCACTTTCACAGTTCTAAAATATTGCCTAACGACATTACCCATAGGCGGATTCAACACGATGCCGAGTCCGGACCCCTTTGCGTTCGAGGCACCGTCAGTAAAGAGGGTCCAAATTCCCGAGGAAGTCCCCGGTTAACAACAATTCCTTTTCGACTTTATTAAGGCCGATGTAAAGTCGGCCATGAAGTTTGCCAAAATTTGTGATTTGATGACGGCTCAGGGTCGCTATTCGATATTGTACCCGCTAATTTCTACGGCCCATTTGGCCAACCAGCCCGAGAGCTCGGGTTTGTGCATAATGTTCCTTAATGGGTAAGAGATTAGAACACATTAAAAATATGGTTTTAACTTTCTGGAGGCGCTTCACTAAGCGAGCGCCAATTTTTCCAGGTGAGAATACCTTATTTCGGCCTCGCCTAGAGTTCTACTAACATTGTAAATAGGAAAGTGCGTACCTTCCTCTTACCGGACTAGGACTCCACTTACCGCCACCTCGGATGCCGCCAAGTAAAGGCAAACTGATCGTCCGCCCTTGGAGTATGGAGCAAGGGTGGACTCAAAAAGTACCGTTTGAGTTCTTCTAAAGCTTGTTGGCATTCCAGGGTCCAAGAAAAGTTATTCTTCTTCTTCAATAATGAGAAGAACCGATGATTTTTGTCTGGACCTCGATATGAACCGGCCCAGGGCGGCTCTACGTCCAGTTAGCCTCTAAACGGCCTTGACACTATCCACCACAGTGATGTCCTTTATAGTTTTGATTTTATCGGGATTGATCTCAATCCCTCGGTTGGACACCATGAATCCAAGGAATTTTCCAGATCCGACTCTGAATGCGCATTTTTTCGGGTTCAGCTTCATATTGCATCTCTTCAATATGTTAAAAGGTTTCCTGAAAATGTTTTAAATGGTCCTCTGCTCGCAGGGATTTAACTAACATGTTGTAACTTCCATTAATCTGTTCTTCGAATATCTGGTTTACTAGGTGTTGATAAGTGGCACCGGCGTTCTTTAGTCCGAATGGCATTACGTTATAACAATAGGTGCTGAATTTAGTGATAAACGAAGTTTTTTCTTGATCGCCCGGGTCCATCCGGATTTGGTTGTACCCGGAATAGGCATCAAGAAAGCTGAGTATCTCGTGCCCAACAGTTGCATCGATCATGCGATCGATTAGGCAAAGGAAATGAGTTCTTAGGGCACGCCTTGTTCAAGTCATTGTAATCTACGCACATTCTTGATTTATTTCCCTTTTTAGGTACCACCACTATGTTAGCTAGCCAATCCGGGTACTTAACTTTCCAAATGGAACCTATTTTAAGGAGTTTATATACCTCGTCTATTATGAATGCATGCTTGACTTCATACTAAAGCCTCCTCTTCTGTTTAACTGGGTGGAACTTCGGATCCAAGCTCAGCTTATGAGTGGTTATCTCTGGCGGGATCCCTGTCATCTCAAGATGGGACCAAGCGAAATAATCTATGTTAGCTATAAGGAATTCAATGAGTTTTTTTCTGAACTCGGGAGTTAACCCTGTGCCCAGGTTTACCTTCCGATCAGGCAAGTGTTTAATCATCATCCTCGCCTGCTGATCGGCTCTCCGGTTCAGTCGTAGCTGGTATCAGTGATTGTTATTTAGTTTCTTCCTTCCTAACAGGCTCCGTGTTCTTCGATGTCGAGACTACAGACATCGGGATCACTTCATCGAGTGCGAACATTTCTTTTGCGACCGACTGCTCTCTATAAACCGTCTTGATTCCTCGCGGTGTGAGGAACTTTAGTGTCTGGTAGTGTCGAGAGTACTTCCCTCATCTTGTGAACCCAAGGCCTTCCGAATAAGGCGTTATACCTCCTGTTTACCGGCAAGGTTATTTCTCCTTTGGTAGTTTCGCATGCCATGTTGAATCCGTTTAAAACCCAGACTGCTGGCACTATTTAGTCTTGTAGACCTACTGCTCTACGACCCTCGATCTGATGATGTTGGCCAAGCTACCTGGGTAAATCAACACACGCCTAACTCGAGATTTATTTATAAGTACAGATATTATCAAGGTATCGTTATGCTCTTGTACGATGCCTTCGGCGTCCTCATCGTTGAACGAAATGGTTCCCTCCGAGGTATAATCTCAGGTTTGTTTTTCTCTTATGATGGACATTTTAGTGCGCGTTAGCATTGGTCCCTAGGGGACATCAAATCCTACAATTATCATGTTGATGACATGTTGAGGTTCTTCTTGTTCGGGCTATTTGTTGGAGTCCCTGTTCTTGAAGTGATTTTTGGCTCGATCACTCAGAAATTCCCGGATATGCCTGTTATTGAATAACCAGGCCACTTCTTCTCTTAATGGTCGGCAGTCCTCGGTCCTTTGGCCATGAGTGCCATGATACTTACACATCAGGTTAGTGTCTCTCTGGGTAGGGTCGGACTGCAATGGCCGAGGCCACTTGGTATCCTTGATGCGCTCAATGGCACATACGATGCTGGAAGCATCGACATTGAAGTTATATTCTGATAACCTTGGTGCCTCCCTGGCCCCGAGTGGCCTATCGAAGCCGTTTTAGCTCATGAGTCCCCAGCTACTATGGCCTCGAACATTCCTCTTCTTGTTTCTTGTAGTGTTATGCCCAGATCCGTTACTCCTTCGCTCTCGGTTATACGATTGATACCGGTCTCTGTTCGGTCTTAGTTCACGATCAACGACTCTGTTAGACCTGTCATTAGTTTTGATGGGATAAACTGACCCGGAGGGGGGCCCGAGCTGATCGTCCTCGACTCTAATTTTTGACTGGTACCTGTTATGGACGTCGGCCCAAGTTATCGCCGGGTACTTTATCAAATTTTATTTTAACTGCTGTGAAGCCAAGGAGCTTGGGGGGTTGAGTCCTTGAGTGAACGCATGAATGACCCAATCATCCACAACCGGAGGCAAGTCCATCTGTTCCATTTGAAACCTCGATACGAACTCCCTGAGCATTTTGTTGTCCCTTTGTTTTACCTTGAAAAGATTCAATTTTTCGGTCTCGACCTTGATGGCCCCGACATGCACTTTTACAAAGGCATCTGCAAGTATAGCAAACGAATCGATAGAATTCAGGGGTAAGTTGTGATACCATATCATTGCTCCTTTTGACAGAGTTTCTCCGAACATTTTTAGCAAAATCGACTCAATTTCGTCATCTTCTAAGTCGTTTTCCTTGATGGCACACGTGTAGGAGGTCACGTGCTTATTTGGATCCATGGTTCCGTTATACTTCGGAATATCGGGCATATGAAACTTCTTGGAGATTGGCTTCGGTGTCGCGCTCGAAGGAAAATGCTTTTGGACAAATTTCTTAGAGTCCAGGGCTTTCAATATCGGGGGCACTCCTGGAATTTGATCGACTCTAGAGTTATAGGTCTCCACTTTGTTATTGTTGGCCTCAATTTTCTTCTCCCCCAATTCCACCCGCTTTATCAGTTCCTCAAGCATTTTTATTATTTCGGGGTTGGCCCCGAGCTCAGCTTCATCCAGCCTTTCTACGACTTGTCCATTTTTTCGGGTATTTTCCCGAGATGGTTCGGGTTCAACTCTGCTGGGGGCGCAACTTTGATTCTACAGCTGTGCTATCGCCGCCTGTAGGGCCTATAACATTTCAAAAATCACCCGCAGATTGATCCAGTCGCCTTCACCTTCGGGCGTACCTCGAGTTGTTTGTCTGGCTCCTCCACGAACGCTATTCTCAGGGTCGGTCGGCAGGTTGGCGTCGATGGCCATATGTGAGTTGGCATCGACTGGTATGCAACTGGGACTCCGTTGGGATCTGCAGGGGGCACCTTGTTGCTAGGCACTATATTGTTGTTTTCGCAATGATGGCCAGACTCAACATCAACGTTCAAGTGAACATACTCCGAGTTTGACATTTTTAGGTAGACATGAAATTAAAATCTCAAAGAACAAGCGTAAAATAGAGTGTATTATGGAAATTTGTATCAAACTACCACTATTATGCTTAGCCCCAGGATGGGCGCCAAACTGTTTACCCTTAAAATGGATAACAATTAAATTTATACATGGCTTTAAGGATGTGTGGATTAATCGAATACAAGTGGTCAATAATGTTAGACAAGCAAATGAAAGATAGCATAAATAGTCAAACCAGCAGTAGTATTGAATCTGGGCTCGATTGTGGGCTTAACAATTAATCTGCCTTCGATTAATAGCCAAAATATATATATGAAAAGCTATGAACAAGGATAAGAACCTTTGAATAGCTTACAAACAGATAAAACAAGTTTATATTGCTTTGATATGCGTGTTACAGTGTATGTATTGAATAATAAACTTTCCCAATCTTTCTATTCCGTACATATTTGTTCCTGAGCCATTTGGCATAAATAAAAGGTTTATATAGTAGGGGAGTTTTACCCTAAGTACAATTCTAAGAAAGGTAAAAATCTTCCTTTTCTCTAATCACTTATCTGCTGCCGGTATGGGTCGAGATCCATACCGTGATTATCCGATTGGGCACGGATATCACGGCCCTTTATTAATCGTGCGCGGACATTTGGTAATGCTTTTCAAGGTCTTGGAACTCGAACCGGATCCCGGGGCGTGGCCTCGATGGCTCCGAGTGCATGTGTTTTGTTTGGGCCATGATATGAGAGGCTCCTAGCTTCGATATTGATTCCTTGTAGTTATG
The DNA here is from genome assembly GCA_002018475.1 of Nicotiana obtusifolia. Classification (NCBI taxonomy): domain Eukaryota; kingdom Viridiplantae; phylum Streptophyta; class Magnoliopsida; order Solanales; family Solanaceae; genus Nicotiana; species Nicotiana obtusifolia. The sequence goes on from MCJB01049861.1 coordinate 22,749, forward strand.
TCCTTGGTTCGTTTTCTCCACCGGAAAATCGGGGTGCTCAGTAGCTTCGGTTTTACCCATATACAAATTAAAAGAGTAAAAAAGAAGTATTTTAAAACTCAATTAAAATAGGAGGAGGAGAATGTGAATTGTTTTAAAATTGAAGGAGCAGTTTAGTTTATAAAGCAAAATTGAAAGATGTAAATAATTTTAACCTACTTACATATAGGATAGAGTGCGTAACATGTATAAGGTAAAGGCAATGGTGGGAAACTAAATAATTAAGTGTTCGTGCTTTCTAGCATTATCTGGTGCACTGTACCGTTCAGAAGTGTTAGAAAATTATACATTTGAATGAAGGTGGCATTAGTAACCTACGTAAGTAAATTAGACATTTTTTTAGGCGGCAAAAGAGAACCAATAATTGTAAGCACAGCTCAGGAAGTCGTTTTAATTACTTAGCACTGTTCAAACTGGACAGCAAAAAAGACATCCCAAAAGAAAAGATAAATAAAGAAATAAAGAAAAAAGAAACGAAACGAAGATTACAACATGAAAGATGGAAAAATAGTGACAGAGAAGATTTATTACGCTCTGAAAAATGGGAAATCCAGATTAAGGACTATAATTTTTGCAAGATTAAGTGAGCACCACACTGAGGTCGAAGAGTGACGACATAAGTAGGTGCATGAGCGTAAGATGGAGAAAGCTGGAAAGTAAAACGCTGAAGGATCATTGCTAAGGCAATCTTAGTTTCCAACATTGCAAAATTATTACCAATGCAAATACGAGGACCCCAACTGAAAGGCAAGAAACAAAGTCTGTTCTTTGTTGCTGTTGCAATTCCCTCAGCAAATCTCTCTGGCTTGAATTCCTTTACATCGTCACCCCATAATTCCGGATTATGTTGAACAAAGATTGTCGGTATTATCAGGATCACTTCAGGAGGGATACTCATATTTCCTAGCTTTGTCTCTTTGGATGCCTTTCGTACGAAATATGGTGCTGGTGGATATAACCTTAAAACCTCATTCAGGATCATAGTCACCTGTTTTATCAATAAAAAATGAAGTATGTTATACTTCAATATATAGCCTAATGAAAATGTATACTAGTAATGAAAAAAAAGAGAAATGTATACTAGTAATTAGCGGTGTAGGTAGTTAAGTCCATAAATAATGAGTGTGTAAAAGAAATTAATGATAGCTAGTTAAGTTCATAAATAATGAGTGTGTAAAAAAAATTGATGATAGCTAGCTATCATCATACTTAATATATTATAATAAGTTATCTGCTTTATTTTACGTAAGAAAATTTACCTTATTACAAGCAGTTAGCTATTATTATAGGTCAACTTAATTTTAGGGCTGTAGACATTTGCATATTCTCAATGCACAAAATGTAGATTATATATATTCTATTTGTAGAGTCATGACTTCGAGAATTCTTGTTAATTATATTCAACTATTGGACAATTAAAAGTGAATTTTCCAATAGAATTTAACTTCTGTGCATTAACTGTGGAAATACTTTTTGACCATCAGATTAAGATGGCCTATAACAACAAGTAACATTCTATTAACAATCCAAATTTGGTAACCTACAATGTAGGGTTAAAATATAGTGCTAATGCAAAAATTCTTTTAGTATGTACACAAGTTACTTAAATCCTTTCCAAAGTTATGGACATGTTGACCTGCACATCACATTTTGATAGCTTAAATCTTGGTCTTTCTTATTCTTCAACCACCCCTAACCCCTAAAAGAATAACTCAGAAATGTTGAAGTGTGTATTGTGTATAATCATCCCATTTAAAAATTTAATTCAATCTTGAATACACTCACGTCACGTGCTGATATGATTATTTTTTTCATAAATCATTTTGCGTTATATCTAAAATTTTAAGATGTTAAAGAATGTACACTTTTATTACCTACCTAATTATGTTTTTAACAGAAAATTAGGAAACAAGCTCTAAGACTCGTTGTTAGTTGTTAATTACTCACAATTTTGAGACGGCTTAGCCCTTCGAAATCTGGTTTATTGTTCTGGAACACTTGTTGAACCTCTTCTCTTGCACGAGCTTGCCAAGTTTGGTGCACACTTAATAAAACCATAGTCCAAACGAGTAAATTTGAAGAAGTCTCTTGCCCAGCAAAGTAGAAGATTTTGCATTCTTCTATCACCTCATCAGTTGTCATACCAAACTTGCTTCCACGTTCTTGTATTTCCTTCAAATTGGACTTTAGTAAAATACCCAACAAGTCCTCTTGATCACTTGCTTCTCCCACCTTCATTGCTCTTTCTCTCTTGCAGACAATCTTTCTTAAAATATCTCTAAGTTCATTGTCAATTGCTTTCATTCTTCTATTTGTTCTTGTTGGTAAATACCTGCGCAATTCACATCAGCTAAGTAGCGGAAATATTTGGAGAAAATCCCCAAAATTTTCGGTTACTTCTTGTTTAGCATGGGTTTAACTTCTGCATACTCACACTACAAAAGAATTTTTACACTATAACGTCATTTTAATTACATGAAGATGACAAATATTACAGACAGTGTCGTATATCGACACTCTGTTAAACAGTATTTATACTGGCAGTACAACTATATAACTATTACTTGTTTTATTTAACAGATAATTCGTTCCACTTATTATCTATCCGAGTTACATGTGTTATCTTTTAGGTGACCTGATATTGAAGTCAAGACTCTAATACGTGAGATCAATAGCTTGAAAATGAGGCAGATAACTTGCAACCACATGTTAAAATAACTATAGTGTAAAATATGGAGTAGTAAGTATAATTAAATCCTTATATATACCTCCACCCAGGAATGTAAACAGACTGAAAAGCTTGGCGTGTGAGTTCAGCTAGTTCTTTTTGAAGATGAAATATTCTTGTTCCTTCTGCGTAGCAACTTCCAAATGCTGTTCTTGAAATCACATCACTGGTTAAATCTTCAAAAGATGGATGCACGTCCAATTCGCAGGATTTATTTTCGGAGAGTAGAATTTCCCACTTGTTAATCATATCCTCACAGCTTGTGTGCATTGCCGGCAGCATACACTATATTCAAACACCATCAATTTCAGGAAAAAAGGTAATTAAAAGATTTATATATCCCCGTTGAAACCTATAGCAGAGGCAGATTTAAAATTTAGATTAATAAATGCCTAGTATCTGGTTGGAGTACGTAGTACGCTCCATTTACTATGCCTTTGTAATAATGAGTACGAAATTAGTATAAATATATCTACATTAATGTAACCAATCTTTCCGTTTCTCATTCCATGTCTTGTGTGGTACTCACTAATCCGTATTCGTGAGGAAAGTCTCAATTTGGGAGGTAAACTGTCTCCTATTAAAGACAGCTCCATTTTCACGGTTCAATTTTGAGACCTCTTGTTAAGGTTATGGGTAGTTACTACTCTATCACAACCTTTAATGGTTACAATATAATTTAATTGATTTAGTGGAAATAGAAAAAAGAAATATTTACCTTCAATTTCTCGGCATAAAATGCAGTGTTAAGAATTTTTCTGTGCTTAGCCCATTTCTCGTCCTCGTAACTTGAGATGCCACTAACAAGAAGCTGGACAAGTGGGGCTGGTTTTGGTTTTTTGAAGATGGTGTTATTGGTTACTATTTCCTTGATCAGTTCTGGTTCCATAACGAAAATCCTGGGTTCTGGACCTATCCATGCGAAACAATGGTTGCCTGTAATTCAGCCACTTTAATATTAGTGCTGCTTTATGAATTAACATAAATACATAACGCTGAGAATTATATCCCTTTTTTCCGATTTCAGCAATTATTGATAATTTAAAGCTAGATGAATTAAGCAAATTGACTATGATCAAACAATGTACAGTCAGAGCCAGTACCGTACAGCTTATTCACATGTGAGAAAGATTTGGACGCGAAATGTCTAATTCAACTTCGTATTCAAATCTAAATTAGTCGAATCGAGCCTTGTACTTTCTCTTACCACCTAAAATAGTGCTGAATCTTCTTGTTTCTTTTCCTTTACAATAAATCTACATTTGATAATATCAAATTAAACCCTTTATATTATTCCTTTTACTACTTTCTCTTCTTCTTTTCTACAAAATTCTATTTCCAATTATTTCAGTGTGGGAACCTCGTGCACGGTATTTCCCTTCTTCACTTCATTTTTAATTTGTAGAAAATAAACATATTTCATTATGGGAATCATTTTAAAAAGAGAAAAGAAAAACTATGCCCGTCATATACAAGTAAAATGATTTAAATTATACATATTTTACCCTGCTAATACAACGTTAGTACATACAACTTAGTAAGTCAGGCATTTGGCGGTCCTAGATTTTTGCTACGGCACTAGGTTAAGAATCATGAGTTGAACCCTAACGATATATATATATATATCAAATGGACCACAAACAAAGATGATGGATGATTGGATGAAATTAGAGGACCACAGATGACAGACACGGATCTGATTTCGGGCTAAAATCCATCTACCTACCGGGAAACACGCAGAAATAACAAATTATCTATTCGATTTAATTCAGAAATAACAAATTATCCAGCAAGTTCCCTATTTTCATTACAGAATAATGCAATTCATCCTGCACTACATGCATGTTTGCTCTGGGGCTAATAAAGCCTTTTTTTATCATTATATATACAAGTGTTCCTCATTCACACTCAGAACAAAAAAAGTGAAACGTTCCAATGGAGAATTGTCCCTTTATTTTTGCATTAATACATCGAAATAGGTCCTTTTTTTTTATTAACCATTATATTTTATACTCTCTGCAAATTAGTCATCCAGCTATTTTGAACTAAATGAATGCTCCTAATTAGAGTGATTTAGAAGAAGATTACGACCTCAATGTACACAGACCATAGGGCCAATTTTTCAACGATCTGCTTTTGTAAAATCTTTATCGGCTACTCATGTATGGTCAAAATTCATCGAGAATTAATTATTTAAATGGTCATCCAACTTATTAATATGCCACAATTAAGTTATTTTTATATTTTTTGTAACAAAATCATTCAACACTAACCCAATCTTCCTAAAAAATCATTTTAGCCGAAAAAAAATAGCTACTTTTGTTTCTGAAATATAATCAGTCCCAAGTTCACCAAATAATATTTTTATTTTTTAACCATGTAAACTTTCTCCCAATAAACCAAAAAACTTAATAAATGAATTTTTTCCGAAATAAAAGATACACTGATTTGGGGAACAAAGGTGTTAAAAAAAGGTGTAAATAAAATAAGTTTTCACTCGACAAATAAATTTATTCACCGAATAAAAGATACTGTACAAATTAGCACAAGTTCAAATTTAACTTTATGAATCCTAAACTAAATGAGTGGTCTTAATTAAATTAGGATCTCAATGCACACAAACCATATCGGGCCAGTCCTTATTAGCTGATCGATCGATTGACCTCTTATATTGACATGTACGGCTAAAATTCACTGACAGATCATTTCCATGCTCAAGTAGTAAGGGTTACGCAACTATTTTTCATCACAAGAATATAATCATTAATCACCATCTTAATATCACTATGTCATTTCTCAAAATCATACTGATTTTCCAAATGAAACCCTCTTCTTCTTTTTTTCCTTTGCATACATCCCATTCGAAGGGAAAGAAAATTTTGAGAAACTTAAATTTTTTGCGGTTACTCAAATAATAGCCGAAAATATATATATATATATATATATATAATATATATATATACGAGAATTAAATTCAATTAGTTTTCGCCGACCAGTCAGTTTTGTATTTTGCACAAAGATTTTTATTTTTTTATAACAAATCTGATATTGCCACTTTTTTATTTCTAAATTAAAGGATTTAAGTAATCTACACTCACAATGTAAATATTTTTTTTAATCATTTTTAGCTAATCAATTAACACTTATTATGCGATTTATATATAATTAACTTATATAAGTAATATGATTAACGTTCTTTATAAGGTAAGGTGCGTAAAATTTAAACTCTCTAAATAATCAAATCACCACTTTGAATTGCAAAGTACTATGGGAATACGTATGAAGATCTAAAAGCAACGTAACTTACCATACTTGTTGAGAGTATGATGGTAGAAAGGGAGGATCCGAGGGAGAATATCATCAGTGAGTTTAATTGGTTTCAACTTTGCTTCTTTGGTCAACTCAGCCATCTCCTTTGTGTCTCCATATAGTGTTCTATAAGAATGTCCATTCATACCTTGTTTCCTAAAGAACTTCTCCAGTTTTCTTGGTCTCAGCCATACCCAGTTCACCATTCTCCACACCCATATCACTAACCCAAAGAAAATCATTGAAAACAAGATTGCGACAACTTTCATTTATGATTAAATGGAGAGGAGAGGGGCTGGGGTTGGGCAAGCCTTTGTTGAAGAAAGAAAAGCTAATTGAGAAGGAGAGGATGATAGTTTATGTGTGATATTGATAACATTTATATATAGGGGAGAAGAAGGTTTAATTGCTTGCACTGTAGTGATTCTCTGGGAATAACTTTCACACTCTATGGACCACTAATGTTTAGAAAAATTAATGGTTTATATGCTTGTAGCTAGCTAGCTACCTACCTATAGCCCATTATCACAAATATATCAGTACTAGGTATCAAGAGTGATTAATCCTCCACTCTAGTACTATATATTTGAGCCTTTTCAAGGACAGCGCCTTTTTTACGCTTTGAAATTAACTTCCACTTTGATCGGACACCATGTTTGTAAAACCAAGAAAAACTTTTAAAACAAAAGCTAAATATATACATGTAAAATGCTAAAACTGCCCGTTCTATCAACAATTAAATGAATAGTGGAAAGAGTTCCGCATGTCTTTTTCTATTTTTCTCTCGTAATAATGTGAACTTTTTATGAGATTTGTCTTGACATATTATGTCATTAAGGGAAAAATGAGAATGCGTAAAGTAACGTACCAGACTTCATCTACATAAGTAAAAGCCTTCAAGAATCACTACATAGTTCTTATTAATTTTTTAACTCTTATCTTGTTAACTGACTTAACCGCAATACTTATCCAAAGAAAGAATAATTTAAAAGAGCTTCGGTCGTAACATTTTCTGGCTCGCGTAAAAAAGAGAGTTTAGAGTGCCATTTAAGTTTAGATAGTTTAAAATATAAAATACAATAATCTTTTAGACAAACTTAAAAACAAAAAAAAGCATAACATATATGTTGGGCTATCTGAATATTTTGCCTCAGGCCCAAAACATAAAAGCATAAGTGTCACACCTCTTTTCGTACATCCTCGGGGAAGAATATATTAAAAGAGTTTTTCCAATTAAAGTGACATTATTCGAAATGGGATTATTTATTAAATTATATCAGAGTCGCCACTTGGAATATTTAATTGGTGTCCCAAGTCACCGATTTATTTTTATCCCAAATCGAGGAAGATTTCGACTTTCTTTTTGAAGTCTGCGAACCAGAAATTCTAAGTAAGGAATTCTGTTAACCCGAGGGAAGGTGTTAGGCACCCTCGGATTCCGTGGTTCTGGCACGGTCGCTTAATTGTTATAATCGGCTTATTATCTGATTTTAATACCTGTTATTAACCTATAGTGCATTTGACTTTATTCCGCTTTTCCGCTTTTAAAATTATTGGAGAATTGCAATGTTAATCAAAATATGTCATGAATCACGTCACATAAATGCACCCGTAATTTATAACACCTTTTAATTAAACATCGGGATTTTGAATTTGGGTCACATAAATGCGCACCCGAGTTTTAGGAAAATCAATTATTAAAATAACGCGCCTAAAGCAGCTACGCGTTTTTAACTTTTCGAGGGCCATGGAATTCGCTAAATAGCGCACCTCGGTTTTCTAAGTATTTAATTAATGAGGGCCATGTTTGTAATTTCTTTTGGTATGGCGCACCTCGAATTAATTTGAAAGCTTTTATTAATCAAAGTTGTTAAAATCAGGTCACCTAAAAGGCACCCCCGAAAGTTGGCTATTGTCACTATGTCACGGAAACCGTACCCATAGCGGCAACGTAATTAATTGCGTTTAAGATCTAATTACTAAAGTTTGAAGAATCGAGGCTTCTTGACACTGACATCACACCTTAATTATTCAAGAGGGCTATCATTACTAATTGTATGGCACACCTCTATTATCTTAAATTAACTGAGTGTCATTACTAAGAAATGGTGTAACCGATTGATATCCGATGAAGGGATTTTAACATGATAACAACTATTTAGCTAGAAATCACTTGCAAATATAATCATGAACCATGCATACTAGGCACAAGAACGGTCAATTACAAACACTGCCGGTAGCATACTTGGAAATTTCTTTTAACATCATCTTTCTATAATATCTCAACCAGCACAAAATATAACCATGAAATTGACATGAACAACATCTTCTACAATAATAGTCTTAAAATTAGTCAAAATGCAATTTTCATTGCAACTATAGCCATGAACTTTACAATTGCATTAAGACAGGAAACTTTATGCCAACAACACTCTATCCAACAGTAGGGTCCTTAATATTCTGTTATAACTGCATGTTCTTTACAATTATGCAATTCTGTAATGTCCATAATGTTCTTACACTAAGGACATTGTTCTTAGTACAACCAACCTAGTAAAACAGGATCAAACTGGCCAATATCCAGTTTACAATTGAACATGATGTTATTAAACATTACATTAATAGCTCACATTACATTAACGCACACGGTAATACAAAGACAGCAGTGCATTAACACTGCAACAGTATCCAGATTCCAGTGTGATGCATAACAGTAATTACATTAACGCATAGTAGGCTATGCTTAAAACAAAACTGAACAGTGGCATGAAGAAACTGTTAACAATTTATTTACAATTTTTGAAATAGAAACAACATCCTCATGCATCATCGATACTAAACAACTACTATCAATACACATATGGCCTTGAAAACAGAATCCCAATTCATCATAGGTACGAGCATAGACGGTTCTTAATCATGAATGAACAAAGCCGGGCAAAATGATAGAAGATCTTGAGGGAATAGGAACAAACAGATTGACAGTTATACAAGATAATAATTATGTAATCTATATGAATCCAAAGTCGATTATCAGTTTGTAAGGAAAATAAATCAGACGAAGCAAATGCGGAATATCAGTAATAGACGATGCTACGCGCAGTGAACATCATTCAACAGTATGGAAGTAGTTATTAATTAGAGACGAGCAGATTCAAACGGAAACAGACAAATGAGAATCAGCGAGATCCGGATAAGAATCGAGAAAGCATCTATAAACATATTGTTTGTTACACGATTTGTAATTACAAAGGCGCTCGAGCGTACCTATAAAATCAACGAACAGATTCTAACGAGATAGTGGCGCGCAAAAGACAATAGCAACACTCGGAGTCACAGCTTCTTCACTGACTTCTTTCCCTTTCTCTGTTTTTTTTTTTATCTCTTTCTTTTTCCTCCAAATTTTTCAAACTCAGAACTTCTTTGTAAACGACTTCTCTCAAATGACCTCTCTCCCCTCTTTTTTTCTAATCCCCCTTAGACTTATCCTCTCTCTGCCTTATATAGCCCACGAAACAAACCCCTTTTTCCTTTTTTTTTAATTTTCTGTTAATTAAAGAATCAAATCATTTTCCTCTGATCCTCTCCCCCCCACGATACACTGACAGATTTTAAGAGCAAAATCCCAACAGAAATCTGTTGGGATCTTTTGAAATTATCACTCTCCCCTTTAAGTATCTTCTATTTTTAATTAACCGCCTCTAGTTATCCATAACTCCTTTAAACAATAGCCACTTAACGATTTAGCCTAATTTACGGACTAGCCTAGCAAGAAAACAAAAAATGCCTATCTGTGTAAAACCCCCAAAAAATCAGAAATTGAAACCAAGTAAAAGAAAGGGGCTAGAAGATGAACACTAGAAAATAAAAAAAAAAAAAATGAAATTGAATCGGAGAGGGAAAAATACCTCGGATTATCATCTCTTTAAAAATTTCTGATTTTAAAACCAAAATCGACCTTTAACTGTGTGTTCTTTATCAAGAACACACGGCTAAAGGTTCATCTAGGTTTTGAAATCAATTTCAAAGGTTTCGACTCAAGATTTTTTTTTCTTCGGATTTTGTCTAAAATATGAGGGTTTAATGAGGCTAGGGTGTCGATTAGGAGGTGGGAAGTGATGGTGGTGGTTTGGGGGTGATTATGGACGGATTTTGGGTCAGATTTGGTGGCCGCAAAATGGCCGGCGGCGGGGTCGAGGTTGAGGCAGCTAGGGTTTCTGAAGTAAGGGGTCGTTTGGCTGAGGAAAACTGAAAAGGGGTGGGGTAATGTTTGGAATGGTTTTATATAAGGTGGGGGTGAATTCCTGGCCGTTGATTTAGCTGAGATCAACGGCCCAGGATGGCTGTCTACTAAACGGCGTCATTTTGACGAGAGGGAGTAAGGGACGTTTGGGCTGGCTAGTTTATTGGGCCAGTCCGGTTTAAGTTTTGATTTGGGCTGGCTTAATTCCAGCCCAATCCGATTTCCCTTTTTAATTAATTTTCAACAATTTTGTTATTATTGCTTTGATTTTAATTTTCTCTTTCTAATTTTAAAAACCTAGAGGACTTACTAATTAAACTCCTAACTCATCTAAATGTAAGATTAAGCTAATTTAACTATTTATAACAATTAAAATAATGCTAAATTTCGTGAATTAAATATTGAAACTAAGAAGAGTAAAATAAACTATTTTTATGATTTTTCAATTTTATAGAACAACTAATTACCAATTCAATCCTAAAAAATATGAAACAAATCCTAAATGCCATGCATAATATTTTGAGTATTTTTCATGAATTAATTTAGTTATTAATTGAGTAATTAAACACCTAATAAAATCCTAAAATGACTAATACTTAATTAAATTTACTGATTTTTATAAAGGTATTTCGGTTGGGGCAAAAATCACGTGCTCACAGCTGCCCCTCTTTGCTTGAAAGCACGAAGAGTTTTCGGGCAAGGACAAAATGAGCAATTCTGCGGGATTTTTGCCTACCCAAATTGAAAAGAGCTTGACCGAACCCTGTTTAAGAGTTGCCTACATATCCTTGGCTATGAAGGAATCAGGTCAGTGTAGTTCTGGAAGTTTTGGTAGCTGGGACTACCAGGAAGCTGTGATTGCGTTGCTGCTGCTGTTACTGTTTGCTGCGCTGCTTATTACACCAAGATGAAAAACAAAAAACTAAACTAGCTATGTCTAATCAGCTATGTTTACAAGATTCCTATCTATAAATCTCTTGAAACTTGATCTTGAGTCTTAGCTGGTTTTTGAAGCAGACTTCGATCTGAATTTGATGCTCATCAACTGTAGGTGCTGATTTTTCTTCAATTTTTGAACCAAGGCGAGACATGCGAGGCTTGTGACTTCAGTCCAATTTGAATATGTCGCATCCTTGTTCATCGCAGCATTTGAATTTACTCCCTTTCATTCTTTTCTCTTCTTTATTCTGGATTGAGAATCATTCTCTGAGTCATCTCGGACTCTGTGCCTCAAGGAGAAACCTATTCAGACACCAAATCAAACGACAAAATTATCCTGCCCCAGTTTCTATTGGGACGACTTTATGAGTTATTTATAGCTAAAAGTCTAAAAGTAAAAGAAGGATTGCCAGGTTATGTTGGAAGCCAATCGATTCATGCTAAAGAAAGTAATGTTTTCGGGTTATGCCGAGGGTATTATCGACCTATTCTACTGGGGAAAAGAAAAAGAATTCCTAGGTTATGCCAGGAAAAAAAAGTAAAAGGTCCTTGGGTTATGCCAGGGAATCCACGGGTTATGCCGAGGATAACAGAAAATAAAGGTCTTCGGGTTATGCCAAAGAGGTCCGCGGGTTATGCCGGGGAGTCTACGGGTTATGCTGGAGAAAAGGGAAATAAAGATCTTTGGGTTATACCAAAGAGGTCCAAGGGTTATGCCGGGGATCCACGGGTTATGCCGGGGAATCCACGGGTTATACCAGGGATGAGGTTAAGACCTTCGGGTTATGCCAAAGGGATCCACGGGTTATGCCGGAGATGAAGGAAAAGATCTTTGGGTTATGCCAAACATATCCGCGGGTTATGCCGGGGAATCCACGGGTTATACCAGGGATGAGGTTAAAACCTTCGGGTTATGCCAAAGGAATCCACGGGTTATGCCGGGGATAAAGGAAAAACCTTTGGGTTATGCCAAAGGGATCCATAGGTTATGCCGGGGATCCACGAGTTATGCCGGGGAATCCGCGAGTTATGCTGGGGATGAGGTTAAGACCTTCGGGTTATGCTAGAGGAATCCACAGGTTATGCCGGGGATAAAGGAAAAGACCTTTGGGTTATGCCAAAGGGATCCACAGGTTATGCCGGGGGTCCACGAGTTATGCTGGGAAATCCATGGGTTATGCTGGGGAGAAAAGAAAAAAAAAATCTTTGGGTTATGCCAAAGAGGTCCACGGGTTATGCCGGGACAAAGAAAAACAAAAGTCTTTGGGTTATGTCAAAGAGATCCACGGGTTATGCCGGGGAATCCACAGGTTATGCTGGGGATAAAGGAAAAATAAAAGGTCCCTAGGTTATGCCAGGGAGGTCCACGGGTTATGCCGGGGATAAAAGAAAATAAATATCTTTGGGTTATGCCAAAGAGGTCCACGGGTTATGCCGGGGACAAAGAAAAACAAAAGTCTTTGGGTTATGCCAAAGAGATCCACGGGTTATGCCGGGGAATCCACAGGTTACGCTGGGTATAAAGGAAAAATAAAAGGTCCCTAGGTTATTCCAGGGAGGTCCACGGGTTATTCCGGGGATAAAAGAAAATAAAGATCTTTGGGTTATGCCAAAGAAGTCCACGGGTTATGCCGGGGACAAAAGAAAAACAAAATTCTTTGGGTTATGCCAAAGAGATCCGCGGGTTATGCTGGGGATGAGGGTTGAAACCTTTGGATTATGCCAAAGGGATCCACGGGTTATGCCGGGGATGAAGGTAAAGGTCTTTGGGTTATGCCAAAGAGATCCACATGTTATGCCGGGGATCCACGGGTTATGCCGGGGAATCCACGGGTTATACCAGGGATGAGGTTAGGACCTTCGGGTTATGCCAAAGGGATCCACGGGTTATGCCGGGGATGAGGGAAAAGGTCTTTGGGTTATGCCAAAGAAATCCAAAAATAAAGCAGAGAATAGTTTAGAGGAGACTTCCCTCTGACTAATGCTTTAAAGCTGTTTTTGGCCTTTGTGCAACTTCTTCTAATTGCATCTGCTTTTTGCGAGGTTGCTTTGGGTCATCCCAATTTCCTGTTTTCAAAACAAAACAATTGTTAGTTTGAAATGGTGATTGCTTTTATGGCCTTGATGGTTCTGATAGCTCGATCCTGGCCCAACTTTTGGTGAGAATTTCCACTTCTTGCTTGATTTTTCTGAAAGTTGATTTCTTTCTTGAACCAAAGGACCCAATTTGCAAAATTTGTTGTGACCGCTTGCCCATATGGGGCTTTGTCTTTTCATCTTTCTTGCCTTTGGGCTTTTACTTTTGGATTTCTTTTTATTTCTGCCAACTTTGGGGTTTCAGAGCATCAATCATCATGGCCAGTCGGGGTCGACTTGATGCATTTGCTGAGGCTGATACTTCTTTTGGATCTGGCTGTTATTAAGCGGGACCCTATAAAACCAGTCTTGACACCTTTTCTTTGTATTAGTTTCGGAAGCAGAATTAGACCGAAAGAGATTCAAAGAAAAGTAAGCAAAAGATGAGAGAATGAATTTAGGAAAGTGTCCCTTTCGGGGAAGGGAGAAGGACTTATCTGGGGTGCATGCAGACTTCACATAGACATGACATGCCTTTTGGACAGGATGCTCGATCTGTGCAACTATCCAATTTCTCATGAACCCATCATAAACTGTATTCTGAACCGAGAAACTTTGCCAAGACTATTTTAGTACCAATAGTGGTGGGGAATCCTGCTTTTCGATCAATGGCGCCCTTTGCGGGTTTTCGTCAATTTGACCTCTCTCATTTCTCTTCTCACTGTCGCCTTGCCGTGCTCTTTTCGAGTTTTCACAAACAAGACTCTCTCATTTTCAATTTCTCTGCTCACATCGCCTTATGGTGCCCGTGTGGATTTTCACCAATAAGACTCTCTCATTTTATTTCTCTCATTTTGAATGCATTCTCTGATTTTGGAAACCTTTCTCCGATTGATCAGAAGGACTTGAACAGGTTTTGGGTAAAGAGAATTTTGATTGGATTACAACTTTGGAACATTTCAGGCGAAAACATCGCCGAACCATTATAACATCTGCCCCAGTTTTACTTTTGGGGGAATTTGGATTTTTATTTTAGTGTGACTGACCCTCAGGGAGAGGCTGCCTACGTATCCTTTCAGAATCAAGTCAGACGTAGTTCAGGCTACGTTGGTTTTGGATTTTTGTTTTGTTTTCTTTTTTTTTTCTTTTTCTTCTTTTTCTCTTTCTTTTTTTTTTCCGTCTTTCTTTGTTTTTCAACCAAACTTTCCGGTGATAGCTTTCGAGTTCCAAAGAGGGTAATCAAAGAAGGATAACCAGCTCGAAGGGTTAGCAAAGGATTGGAGTGTTTGGGTAGCAAGAATGAAGGCCTTCGTCATCTCAAACAGAAAGGTTACATATAGTACCTTTTTACTGCATCTGCATTCACTGCTGTTTCAGGATCATTTCCCTCAATGTCTCCCAAATACAGCGCTCCTCTTGGCAATATCTTTCTGATGATATATGGGCCTTTCCAATTAGGAGCGAATTTTCCTTTTGCTTCCGGATGATGGGGAAGAATTCGTCTTAAGACGAGTTGCCCCACGTCGAACTTGCTGGGGCGTACCTTCTTGTTATAAGAACGAGCCATTCTCTGTTGATATAATTGCCCATGGCAGACTGCGGCCATCCGCTTTTCATCGATCAGAGTTAGCTGTTCCAGGCTGGTTTGACCCACTCGCTATCCTCAATCTCTGCTTCGACAATGATCCGCAAGGAAGGGATCTCTACTTCCGCCAGTATCACGGCTTCAGTGCCGTAGACCAAAAGATACGGAGTTTCCCCAACTGACGTGCACACGGTGGTGCGATATCCTAGCAACGCAAATGGCAACTTTTCATGCCATTGTCTGGAACCTTGAATTATTTTTCTCAGAATCTTCTTGATATTTTTGTTTGCTGCTTCTACGGCACCATTTGCTTTGGGCCAATAGGGAGTGGAGTTTCTATGCGTAATTTTGAATTTTTCGCATATTTCACTCATCAAGTGACTATTCAAATTTGCAGCATTATATGTGATGATGGTTGCAGGGATGCCGAAACGGCATGAGATTGGAGTGCATGAAATCTACCACTGCTTTCTTGGTCACAGATTTGAGAGTGATTGCTTCAACCCATTTCGTGAAGTAATCAATGGCAACCAATATGAATCTGTGCCCGTTTGAGGCTTTTGGCTCGATCGGCCCAATGACATCCATGCCCCAGGCAAAAAATGGCCAAGGTGACGACATGGGATGTAATTCTGCAGGAGGTGCATGAATCAAATCACCGTGCACCTGACACTGATGACATTTCCGTACAAAGCTGAAACAATCCTTTTCCATAGTCATCCAGTAATATCCTGCCCGAAGGATTTTCTTGGCCAAGACATAACCGTTCATGTGGGGTCCACAAACTCCAGCATGCACTTCTTGCATGATTTTTCTAGCTTCCTAAGCGTCGACGCATCTTAACAGATTGAGGTCTGGGGTTCTTTTGTACAAGATATCACCACTCAGAAAGAAACCACTTGCCTTTCGTCTGATTCTTTTGGTCCCCACTCGCTTGATCTAGATACTCTTTGGTTTTCAGAAACCTCTTGATGTCATGATACTAGGGCTGAACATTTGTTTCTGTTTCAACCGCGTTACAATAACCATGCCTTTCTCGGATCTGGATTTCCAGAGGATCGATGAGGGCATTGCCTGGGTATGGTAACATCGAAGCCAAAGTAGCTAACGCATCCGCTAATTCATTATGACAACGTGGGATGTACCTAAACTCTATTGATTCGAATCGTTTGCTCAGGTCTTCCACATGTTGTTTATATGGAATAAGCTTGACGTCTTGGGTTTCCCATTCTCCTTGGGCTTGTCGGATGATCAAATCCGCCCATGATTAACAGATGTTCAACGTCCTGGGCGATTGCCATATTGATACCCATAATACAAGCTTCATATTCAGCTGTATTGTTTGTGCAGAAAAATCGAAGCCTAGCCGTAGCCGGATAATGTTGACCATCAGGCGAAATCAGAATTGCCCCAATCCCAACACCTTTTGCATTCACTGCTCCATCGAAGAACATCTTCCAAGTATTGGTGTCTTCGGGTATTATCTCAACTGAATTTACTTCCTCGTCTGGGAAGTAAGTATTCAAAGGTTGATATTCATCATCAACAGGATTTTCGGCCAGATTGTCGGCTAACGCCTGGGCTTTCATCGCTGTGCGAGTGACATAGATAATGTAGAATTCTGTGAGCAAGATCTGCCACTTTGCTAACCTCCCAGTGGGCATCGGCTTTTGAAATATGTATTTTAGGGGATCTAACCTGGTTATCAGGTAAGTGGTGTATGCTTGTAGATAATGCCTTAATTTCTGAGCAACCCAAGTTAAAGCACAACAAGTTCTTTCCAACAGAGTGTACTTGGCCTCGTAACTGGTGAATTTCTTGCTCAAGTAGTATATAGCCTGTTCCTTCTTTCCAGTCACATCGTGTTGCCCCAGGACACACTCGAAGGAATTTTCCAAGACTGTCAAATACAAGAACAGAGGTCTCCCTGGTTCAGGCGGGACTAACACTGGTGGATTTGACAGGTATGCTTTGATTTTGTCAAAAGCTTCTTGACATTCACTTGTCCATTTGATGGCTGCATCCTTTTTTAGCAACGGGAAGATGGGCTCACATGTAGAAGTCAGTTGAGCAATGAACCGGCTGATATAATTCAATCTCCCCAAAAGACTCATGACATCTTTCTTGGTTTTGGGAGGAGGTAGATCCCGAATAAATTTTATCTTGGTCGGATTTAGCTCAATGCCCCTTCGACTGACAATGAAACCCAGGAGCTTGCCAGATGGGACTCCAAATGCACACTTGGCTGGATTCAGCTTCAAATCGTATTTTCGCAGCCTCTCAAAGAATTTCCTTAGATCCCGGACATGATCGTCCTTAGTTTTGGACTTGATAATCACATCATCCACATATACTTCTATCTCCTGATGCATCATGTCATGGAAAATGGCAGTCATGGCTCTCATGTATGTTGCCCCGTCGTTTTTCAATCCGAATGGCATGACCCTATAACAGTATGTTCCCCAAGGTGTGGTGAATGCTATCTTTTCAGCGTCTTCTGTATCCATCAACACCTGATGATATCCCGCATAGAAATCCACAAAAGATTGTATTTCATGTTTGGCATAATTATCTACCAGAATATGGATGTTTGGCAGAGGGAAGTTGTCTTTGGGACTTGCTTTGTTCAGATCTCTGTAGTCCACACATACTCGGGTTTTCCCGTCTTTCTTTGGTACTGGGACTACATTGGCCAGCCATGTGGTATATTGAACTACCCGGATTACTCCTGCTTTCAGCTGTTTTGTGATCTCTTCTTTGATCTTATCACTGATATCATTTTTGAACTTTCTCTGCTTTTATTGAACAGGGGGGCAATTAGGGTATGTCGGAAATTTATGAACTACCATGTCAACACTGAGCCCTGGCATGTCATCATATGACCAAGCAAACACATCTTTGAATTCGAACAGGAGATGGATTAATGCATCTCGAGTTTTTTCATCTGTGCGAATGCTTATCTTAGTTTCCCGGGCTTCTTCGGAACTGCCCAAATTAACCGGCTCGGTATCATTTAGATTGGACTTAGGCTTTTTCTCGAAATTTTCTAATTCTCGATTAATTTCATTAAAAGCCTCTTCTTCATTATATTCCAATTCTTGATTCATTACATCACAATTAGACAACGTGTTTGGATTTGGGCATGAAGTCCGCAAGCATGTCATGTTACTTAAAGCCGCATTATTAGAACTGAAAAGAAGAAAGTAAAACAACATAATCAGAAAGAGATGATTGACGAAATATGGATTTTCATTTTATTGAATTTTGAAAGATAACAGGGTTTACATTTGGAATTTTAAAAGACAAGAAACTAAAAGAAAACATCCGAGTTACACCCTGAGATAACTCGTGATGCAAGAAAAAGTGACAAGACAGATCTACCGGGACTCCCGCCTGGTTGGGAAGGGCGTAGCCTCCCAATTTTGTAATTTGGCATTGGGTCCCATGTACAGCACCTCAGCGGTGCTAGAGCCTTCCCCCTCCTGTACCATGTTAGTTTCGTATAGCATTTGCTTCATTGCCCCACAAATTCTTCAATCTCTTCAGCTGTAAAGGCTTCCTCCTCCTCTTCGTCAACATATTTGGATTTGACGAATGTTTTATATAATGGCAGAATCGGCTTAGTTAATACCCAGCCATCATTTTTCCTCTTTTTCGCCCACTTGAAATCAGCTGGTGTGGGCCGGAAACCTAACCCAAAGAAACCCTCAGTAGTAGTCAAGGCGACAGGTTCCGCTGTTCCCTGTAATGATTTCCCGAGCCCTTTTTCCGGCTGGTAGCCGTGTCTGATCATCACCTTGGCTACCATTATTGAAGCATTGGACAGGAAAGGCTGGGGGCAAGGACTTCCTTCCTTGCATTGATCTGCAACCACAACTTCAAAAGCCTGGTAAATCATATGCTCACTTCCTTCTTTTGCCTCCAGACACGGGACCGAAGGATCTCGATAAATTGATTGCTCATCTTCCCCGTGGATCACGATTTCTTGGTCTTCATGTTCAAACTTGACCATTTGATGAAGGGTGGAAGGGACCGCCCCTGCCGCATGGATCCATGGACGTCCCAAGAGAAAATTGTAGGATGTATCCATATCTAGAACTTGGAAGGTCACTTCAAAATCGACTGGTCCGATTGTCAGAATGAGATCAATCTCTCCAATAGTATCTCTTTTTAGACCGTCAAATTGCACACATACATCATTGTGTCTGATCTTCTTTGTGCATATCTCCATTCGTTGTAAGGTTGAAAGTGGGCAAATGTCTACCCCGGAACCCCCACCTATCATAACTCTCTTCACATAGTACCCTTCGCACTTGACAGTTAGATGAAGGGCTTTGTTGTGAGCAGCTCCTTCCGAAGGCAAATCATTACTCCCAAAGGAAACTTGGCGGTTTATGAAGAACCTTTCAACCATTCTTTGCAATTGTTCTATTGTTGTTCCAACGGGGACGTAGGCTTCATTGAGGGTTTTGAGCAAAACCCTCTGATGTTCGTCTGAGCTCATCAAAAGTGATAAAAGAGAAACCTGATAAGGGGATTGTCTGAGTTGATCAATTGTTTCGTAATCCGCTGTTTTCATCTTCTGAAAAAATGCTTCCGCCTCTTCAGGACTTACTGGGTTTTTAGGCGGGAAGCGTTTCTTGGCAATGCTGTTTACTTCCTTGACATTAAGATATCTTTCGACCATTTTGTCTTCCTGGTTTTCGCCTAATATTTCCTTGCCCTTGTATGTGACCGATGTTTTATCATAATTCTAGGGTACGGCCTTAGGGTCCGTCATGGGCTTCTGTGGCGCGCGACCGATGACGACAGGCTCGTTCAGCCTAAGTGGACATACTGGTCCCCGAACCACGTATGCTCCTTTCGGTACATATATTTGAGTCATCTTCTTATTTATCTCAAACCTCTTAGGAGGGCTTAATGGTTTCTGCTCTTTCCTTTGCCCCCGAGGAATGTAGAGAACAACATTTTTGGATGACTTGCTTTCAGCTCCAGACTTCTCCTCCGCCTTTAGAGGAGTGTTTTGGTTTTTCTTTTCTGTGTTATCCTTTTTTGAGATGGCTTTTGGCTTTATTTCTTTGTGGGCTATGGCAATGATAGCCTTCAGATCTGAGTTAAATTCTTTATCTTCACAAATCATCCCAATGACTGGCCCATTATTGTGAGCTGGCAGTGGATTGTTTGTTACATTGGGAGCATCCTCATCCCTCAACACTATTCTCTTTTGTTCAATCAAATCCTCTACTGCCCTTTTTAATGTCCAGCAATTTTCTGTGTCATGCCCCTCAGCCCCAGAATGATAAGCACAACGGGTACCCCTTTGATAGGAAGGTGATTCCAGATTTTGTC
>MCJB01049862.1:5797-23354 GCA_002018475.1 Nicotiana obtusifolia
GGGGGGGGGGGGGGGGAGAATTGCATCTCTTCTCCTAGGGCTAATCCTTTCTGGCAATGCATAAATATATGTAAGCTGATTGACCTTAGTTTCAAAGGTAGGAAAATTTGCATTGACTAACATGAGATATAGGAATAGGAGCCAGTTAATCTTGGAAAGATTAGACAGGTATTTTGCTAATGAGGATTGGATCCAAGAATTCCCTTCAAGTACAATTAACCACCTTCCTAGAACCAACTCTAATCAATGCCCTATGCTTATTAATCTTTAGCTTAGGCCTAGTAACCTTACTAAGCCTTTTATATTTAAGCTCATGTGGTGGAGCCACCCCTCCCTTACCAATGTGGTGCAGTAGGCCTATGAGGGTAACTGTAACCTTATTGAGGGAACTACTAAATTCCAAGACCAAGTTACTACTTGGAACAAGACAGCCTTTGGTACCATCTTCCATAAGAAAAAATATTTACTTGCTAGGCTAGGAGGTATCCAAGATTCCAATGCCTACCCCTTCAAACCATACCTCCAGCATCTAGAGGGTCAACTCTAAGAAGACTATTCAGTCATCCTGAGAAGTGAAGAGGAATTCTGAAAATCTAAATCTAGGATAAACTGGCTTATGAAAGGGAAAGCCAACATAAAATTCGTTCACACCCCCACTCTAAACAGGAGAAGAAGGAATATGATCCTAGCCCTCCAAAATGAGGCAGGGAAGTTGGTAGATTACCATAAAAGAATTGAAGATACCATCTTCCAGTTCTACTCATCCCTATTCACCACTGATCACCAGTTCTCCACCAAAGGTAGATATATCACCCCTTATGACTCTCACACCATTTCACATTGGGATCAGAACATTCTTAGTGCCCCCTTGAGGAATAGTGAGATAAAGATTGCTTCATTCTAATTCAAACCTTCCAAAGTCCTTGGGCCTGATGGCCTACACTGAATGTTCTACCAAAGGTACTGGAACGTTCTTGAGGGTAAGGTAACCAGCTTTTGTAAGCAAGTCTTTCACACCCTTGAAATGAACCCTGAGGTCAACACCACCCATCTCTGCCTAGTTCCTAAATGTGCTAAAGCAAAAATGCTAAAAAACTTCAGACCTATTGGCCTTAGCAATACTATGTACAAATTAATCACTAAAATCATTATTAACAGAATTAAGCCAAGCCAGCCTCCTGTCTAATAGGAGGGTCTGTGATAATGCCATTATTGTGCAAGAATACATTAATCACTTTAAGAAAATGAAAGGCAAAAATGCCAACATGATCATAAAGATTGACCTAGAAAAGGCCTTTGATAGGTTAGAATGGTCATTTATCAGAGACACATTGCTTTCCTTTGGTTTCCCTAGCACCACCACCAAGTTGATTATGTCCTGCATTTCCACCAGTTCGATATCTATGCTTGTCAATGGGAGTAGGACTAAGTATTTTACGCCTAGTAAGGGCATCAAATAGGGAGATCTTATATCTCCCTACATCTTCATAATCTGTATGGAAACTCTCCAGGAATATTGATGCAAAAGTGCAGAATGGAAAATGGTTTTCTATAAAAATCAGTCAAACAAGGCCAAAAATCTCTCACCTTTTCTTTGCAGATGACCTTACCCTCTTTGCTAGAGCAAACACCAAGAACTGTAATACTATTATAAAAACTCTTCAGGAGTTTAGCTGTAAGTCTGGCCAAAAGGTAAGTAACATCAAATCCAAGGTTATCTTTTCCACAAACTGTCACCAAGAGGAAGTAGATAGACTAGCCAGGATATTGACAACTAAGCCCAGCCTCTCTTTTGGTAAGTACCTGGGCTTTTCCATCTTCCACAAAGACCTACCAATAGAGACTACCTGTTTATAATTAATAGCATGCAGACTAAGCTTGTAGGCTGGAAAACCCATTTCCTGAATATGGCTGGGAGAACCACGCTAGCTAAATCCTCCCTTGGGTGCATCCCTGCCCATGTCATGCAATACATAAAGCTCCCAGCCCAGGTGTGCAACCAAATTGACAGAATTCAGAGAAACTTCATCTGGGTACCACTGCAGCTAAAAGAAAAATGCACCTGGTTGGGTGGAAAACTGTGACAAAGCTTAAGGAAGAGGGGGGGTTTAGGAGTGCAGACAGCTGAGAATAGAAACATTGCCACCCACATTGTCCTGGCCTGGAGGATGTACAAACAATACAAATACCATGTGGGCCAGGGCGCTATTCCACAAACACTGCACTAGCAGAAACCCTTCTAGGCACATTGCCTTTAGGACTTAGCAAATGTAAAAAATGGCTGGTAGGTCTGTAGTAAGGCTACTAGGTGGGTGGTACATAAGAGGGATAAAAATAACTTCTATGGTGACAGATGAATCCCTAGTATGGAAGCCCTTATGAGAATTATCAGTGGCCCACTCAACAAGGGGGATGGGAGTTTAAAGGTAGGCACATGCTACAATAACAGTCACTGGGACATCAGTAATATCTCTTTTGACCTCCCTAAGGATGTAGTGTCTACTATTAAGTCTATCTTTGTTAATTCCACTCTGGCAATCTGGATAAGATGGTTTGGAACCAGACTGATAGTGACCTCTTCTCAGCCAAAACTACCTATACCCTCTCTGGAAGTCTGAACCATCACCAGGTCCACAACTCTGGGAAAGACTTTAATTGGGCATGGGGCCAAAAATTGCCCAACAAGATAAAATATTTTCTTTGTTTAGTAACCCATGCTAGGCTCCCTATAACTCAATACCTCCACTCAAGGGGTATGAACCTAAACCCTATGTGCTTCTTCTGTAACAAAGAGGAAGAAACCATAGAACACTTGCTGTTCAAATGTGACAATGCTAACCAATGCTGGCAGAAGTTAGTTGGGCAAAGCTATTACAACTTTAGTATCCTAAACCTTGTTATTAGCCAAGAAAAGTAGATGCACACCCTTAACAAGGTTAAGCACCAACCCTTCAATGACTTTCTTAAATGGGGTCACTTAATCCCTTTATGCCTTTGGTAAATTTAGATAACCAGGAACATCAATAGCTTCAACCATAGGAAGGATCTTGTCCCCTTCAGAGTGGCCATTAATAAGGCTGCAGAATTCTTGCACATAACAATAGGAGAAAAAGAGCCCATACACAGTAATGTTATCTATGTTAAATGGCAGCCCCCAGGTAATGGTTGTTACAAGCTAAACACTGACGGTGCTTACAATCAAAAAGATAAAACGGAGAGAATGTGATGGGTAATTAGAAACAACAGGGATTGGGTAACAGGGTACATAGGGAAAATCAAGTGCACAAATACCCACCATTATGAGCTAACAACTTTCCTGTAGGGCCTCAAAATGGCAATGTCAAACAATCTAGTGCCCTTGGAGGCCACTATGGACTCGATAGAGGTAATACAATGCATAAACAAAGGTCATCTAATATATGATCCCCTGATTTGTGAATACAGGTCTCTCCTAGTAACATAGGGCCATCCACCAGTAAACCACACATTCAGATACGCAAATAGAGTTGCAGACAAGTTGGCAACAAAAGCAGGGAAGCAGTTGGGAAAAGGAATCACCCTTTTGATAGTTCCTCCGATATTTGTCAATGAAACACTACGGACAGACACCCTAGGAACTATTTTTAAAAGAAACAGTAAAAGTTGTAACATTGTAAATGTAGCATTGGACTATTCACTGTTTGGTACGATGGGCTTAACTTCTCAACAATCCAACGTAAGAACAATCTTAACTTAGTATTATAATATAGTATCCTCTTGACCAACAATAATGGACGGCATACCATGCCAATATTTTAGTTTTGCAATTATGAACTATTAGTAATCCGATAAATTGGTCCAGTTTTGGCAAGTGTTTTTTAGTTTTTCTGAAAGAAAAATATTTTAGAAAAAAGAGAAACCTGAGCAACGCATCTTGAAAATGCTAAAATTCCTTAGAAACTTTATTACTATTTGTTAAAATGATATTGACATTTACATTTTTTCCAAGTCAAAGGTTGGGATTAAGGTCTAGCAGTATTCTAAAATTTAGCAGTATTCTAAAATTCCATTTGTACAGTCTAGAAGCAATACATTTTTTAAAAGAAGCAATTAACCATAAAAATAATACCATTAAGTATAGATTATAGCTAGCATTTGTAAACTATACAAATGAGATAAACTTTTTGCTAAAATAAATTGGAGAACGTAATAGTGGTCTTTGCCGATGTTGTAAAGTGGTTAGTTTTTTCATTCAATTGATTGGTCTTTTGCCAAGTAGAATATGATATGGAAAACATCAAATTGTTTCCCAACTATGTGAAATTCAGCTCAGTGGAATATTTTGTTCCTTCAGTTTATATTTGCAAGTGTCCTTATCATGTTCCTTTTATATACATATACTAGCAAGATTTAGCCCGTTCTAGGCACGCGTCTATTATATTGAATTTACCCGATAGTCCTCATTTTGGGAACGTCCAGTATCAAAGTCACTGAATGGGTAAGTCGCCAATCCCTGAACTATGTAATGTACTTTATCTACTGGGTTACGGGTGGGCATTTTACCAGCGGTTTCTAATCTACCCTTGTCTGATTCCTGTTGAAGCATATACTCGGGGGTGGGTGCAGGGCGGACGATTTTAAAGCTGCCCCCATTCGTTAGATAGAGAAGATCACCAAGATTTCACGATTTGCTGCCGAATTTATTCCAATTCCAAAAGCTCGGATCACCAAGATTTCACGATTTGTCTTACATCTCATTCGAGTTGGGCACGTGCCCAACGTTGAGGACTTAGGAATTGTCATAATTCCTTTTATGATATTAATATGACTCAGTTATGAGGATTTAGATAATCATTTGACATGAATAGGAGGAGCCTTTTAGAGGCTAATTTGAGCAGCAACATCATATAAAATTATATGAAAAAGCACCAAACCTGTTGCAAGATATCATCATTATTGTATTTAGCATTAGTTTTGCAAACTTCATGCAGAAGTGCAGAGTACACAACAACATCAGAATAGACCTCTCAAATATTTCTCAAATAAGGTTACAACTTCTTCTACTCACTACAGATTATGTACTTTACCACAACATATTGGGAAAAACACCAAATCAACATGCCCTTTTCTGCACATTTCTGAAGAAAGAACTCCAAAAAGACAAATCGGTTATGAAGGAGAAATACACAAGGAAAAACTTTTTAGGATCGATTAACTCAAACACTTTGATCTGATGAAGAAGATAAGAGAAATCGTGAGGTAGAGAGAGAGAGAGAAAGACTAATTTCGTGGTAACACCCCCTAGGGTAAACTTCCACGGCGATGGGGTATATATTAATAAAATCAGGAGTATTTACAATTACATAGAATAAATGGAGAATAAACAGTACAGCCTAAAAGGTGGGTCGGGCCGCTGCCCCGAACCCCGCCTTCGGGGCTACTGCCCCCCACACCCCCCAGCAACCTCAGCATGGAGGTTGATCAGCGTGAACATTAATATATGTCAGTACATCACATATTAATCAGGCTCCACACCTAACAAAAACAATATGAAAGTGGCTTCAAATCTCACACAGAACCACAAGAAACAGAAGAGGAAACACATCAATATGGACTGTGTATTTGTAACTAACTGAAACTAGTGGTTAATTCTTTTATCTCACTATTCAATAGTGAACTTGGTGCTTCAAAATCGTTGCAAGATCAACCTACATTCACAAGTAATCTACAAATTCCTTCACAGTTCGGATGATCCACAAGGTAAGTAAAAATTATCTTAAAACAAATAGAAGTAAAATACCTCAGCAAGAACAATGGAGAAATTGCTAGGACTGTGCCAATTGGAGTCAACATTCAAGGAAGAACAGGACATCAACAGAATATAGGCCCATCCAAGGGATCTATCTGTGAAATGACTTTGAATGATTTCAAACAAATGATATTGTATGTTAAATAATCATCACCGCTATCTGTTGTAGGTGGTCGACTTAATAGGTTTACATAAAACTGACCATTTGAAGAAACTGGTTCACATCTAGGGGAAATAACCTAATTAATAGGTAAACTGTTTTCTAAGTTTTGCATTCTAATATCAAAGTTGTAGTTTTTATCCAAGAACTGCTCAATACAATAAAACAACAAAATCAGTCACTGCCTATTATCATTACACAAAACAGAAAGCTTAAGATCTTTTTTCAAGAAAAGCGTGATCTGGGGATTGAAAAGAATATGATTCTCCTTTCTTTAAAACTGCATTTGAAGTTACACCAGAAAAGTAGCTTGTTTTCCCATAAAATAAAGCAGTTAGAGTGCCACATAACAATCAACACAATCAAGACATTGGAACAAGCAGATAGGAAAAAGCTGAAGATGGTGGAAATTGAGAAAGAAGAACATGATAACCAACCAAGGCATGGAGGAAGCAAAACGAGGGACCATATGTAAATAGAATATAAAAAAGGGTAGCTCGGTGCACAAAGCATCCCGTTACATGGCTCGAACCTGTAACCTATATATAGACTATTTGGATAATTGGATCAGTTTTCCATTGATTTGAGCCTCAGAAATATGAGATATCCTACCTTAGCATTCTGAACTCAAGATCAATCAGTTATCGATCCTAAGTACCTTCAGCTTCGTGAGGCAACTCATCTCCTCGGGCAATGAAAATACTTTATGGCACTTGGAAATTTCAAGTTTTTCGAGTGCGATGAGATTTTCCAGCCACTTTGGCAATGCTGAAAAGTTGGGGCATCGTTCGACCCTCAGGTATTGTAGAGTATCCCTGGAGCCTTCAAGCCATCGGGGCAAGCTAACTAATTGTGGTAACCCAGCGAGCACCAACATCTTAAGGTTCCCAAGGCATTGAACATCTTTTGACTCCAATCCGGGTAAGCCTCCAATAACCAGTGACCGGACCATCCTAAGTCCTTCAATATCTTGCCACTCCAACAATGTAAGCTCTTTACAGTCAACGATCAACAGATTCTCCAAAGCAGTAAGGTATTTCATAGCACTTGGGAAAAAGGTCAGTCTTGGGCAACCGATAATTGCCAATGTGCGAAGGCTAGTAAGATACTGCAGGCCTTCAGACAAAGATATGAGATTTGTGCAGCTATGAATATACAAAGAACGAAGAGATGATAAGCAGCCAATTGCTTTATCAGGAAAACTAGATTGCTTGGTGGTTATATGCAAGTGTCTTAAGCTGATCAAATTTCCTATATCTTTAGGTAGCCCTTCAAGTTGTGGACAATGAGAAACTCGAAGTGTCTGCAAGCTCAGCAGCTTGTTAATTGAATCAGGTAATTCTTTAATGCTGCCATTGGAGCTTATGTCAAGATATCTTAAGTACTTCAATTCTCCAACAGAGTGAGGCAGCTCATCAAGACATGAATAACTTATATCTAGCACCCTAAGTTGCGTGAATCTTGCTATGCAGTTCTCAACAAACATTCTACTTATCGGACCTACTCCATCAACAGAGAAGGATATGGTCCTCAATGTCTGGTTATTGAGAAGGGACGCTGGCAGTTCCTTGCCTGACAAATCATAGTCAGAAAATGCCACATGTCTGACCTCATCAGAAATGCTGTCTATGTGAGAATTTACCGTACAGAATTCAACCCCTGCTGCTGACAGTGAAAGATCATGTACAAGGTCATGCAATTTACAGAGTGAGGTAATAACAGAACGATATTCTTCAACGTCTTGAAAAAAGGATCTCGACAATAACTCTTGGAAATATTGAATCCCAATGTGTTCAAGATCTTCGGATCCATTAGGCTGATTCACGAGACCTTCTGCTACCCACAACTGTATCAATTTATCTATTTCAATCACACAGCCCTTGGGTAATATTGAGCAGTAAGCAAGACAAACTTTGAGATTAGATGGCAATCGCTCATAGCTTACAATTAGTGCAGGTGAAATATTGTCATTCTGATTTGAGTTCCACATCTCATTATTTTTAACTTTTTGCCACTCCCATTCCTTAGTTTCCATGTGTAATGAAGATCCTAAAAGCATTAAGAGTAAGGGGTTTCCCTCACACTTCTGTACTATATCTGATGCAATCCCAACAAGATTCGGATATAGTACCTCTTGACCTTCTTCAAAGGCCTTACTCAAGAACAAAGTCAGACAATCTTCACTTGATAAACCCTTCAAACAGTATGCAGGAACCGTCCCCATTATCGAAGCTACTGCCTCATTCCGCGTAGTTACAAGAATCTTGCTTCCACAAGCACCCGCCATCAACAACTTCTTCAATTCATCCCACTTCACTGGATCTTCATTCCACACATCATCTAGAACAATCATATACTTCTTTTCATACAAAGTCTCATGAACGAGAGTCTGCAGTTCATTCATATCAACATTCTCACACAAATCTTCTCTAACTGAATTCACAATTTGTTCCAATAATTTCTCTACTTGAAACACACGAGACACACGAACCCACACACGCAGCTGAAAATGACCAACTATCCTTGGATCATTATACACCAGTTTCGCAAGAGTAGTTTTCCCAATACCTCTAAATCCCACAACAGGAAATACAAAAAGGGCTGCTTCATCTCCTGATTTTAAAAGCGTTTCAACGACAATATCTATATCAAAGTCCCTCCCCACAACACTAGAGTCATGCACATACGCACGTTTATGAGTAAGCCCCCTTGCTCTGTGAGGACAAGCAAAGCCACTACGTGCCATTCTCTTGCCACTACATTTCATTCTCTTGGCACTACATACCATTGTCCTGCCACTACATGCCATTGTCTTGCCACTACATGCCATTATCTTACAAAACACTCGGTTCCTACATATCTTTTCCAATATCTTAATGAGCTTTCGCATTACAAGACACATTCGAATCCTATAGGCAAAAGGGTTTGATCTAGAGAAGAAAAAAGCACACACCTTTGCTGATGTCGAATTGGAAAGCAACTGGTTTTGCAAAGAGCAAATTTCATACTCTTCAATCAAATGTTCAGCTTCATAAAAAGCAAGCTTTAGCATCTCAGCTACCTGATGATCAAAGTGATCATCAGATTTTGTGACTCTAACAAAGAGCTCTAGTTTTTTGAGCTGGGAATGCATTTTCAAAGTCCTTGCAATGTCAACAACAGTGTACAATTTCACTAGAAGCATATCAACTAGTACCTTCATGTCCATGGTGATGAAATAGAAAGTTTCAGATTCTTGAAGATTATACATAGATAAAGATTGGTTCTTGGTTTACCACTATCTTTTAGCAGAGAAAGTAAAGGAAGTACAAACTAATTAATAAGTGCAAAGATTGATACTTTATTGGACTATAGGATATCCTTGTGAGAACTGAAGAGCGTTTGCTTCTTGTTGACTTCTAGGGGATGAAATTAAGTCATAATCAACAAACTAGGAAGTTTCTTCGCATCAACAAGTTGGGGAAAAAGAAAAAGAGGACAAATTTTACAGTGTTGACTTGACTTTGCACCAACTAATATGTCACTGTAGCAGCATTTTTATATTGCTAATTGGCAATGTTTATTACACAATTGATCTAGCACATACTAATGTGGAGAACCAAAAAAAAAAAAAAAATCGGTGCACAATATATTTCGTATTACACAAGATTCGGGAAGAGCCACATCACTAGGAATGTTACGTAGACAACTTACTTACAAAATAAAAATTGGGTTTAAACATAACTTTTCATTAGAATTATACTTGAAACCTCTTAATATCAAACGCCAAATAGTGTATTAGTTACACGACAATTAACTAATGTAGGATTTTGTACTTCATAACAAATGCGGTATAAAATAATACATGTTCAGTCTCATTTTATGTATCATATTTTAAGTTTGTTCCAAAATATTTCTTATTTAAAAATAATTTAATTTTAAATTTTCTACTTTATCTTAGTGAGATAATTTATAACAAC
Organism: Nicotiana obtusifolia; assembly: GCA_002018475.1. Lineage (NCBI taxonomy): Eukaryota > Viridiplantae > Streptophyta > Magnoliopsida > Solanales > Solanaceae > Nicotiana > Nicotiana obtusifolia. Next base: position 15,705 of record MCJB01049862.1, read on the forward strand.
ACAAATATTTATGATTTATATTAGATAAATATCAAAAGTCATTCTTTTCTTTCTTAAATTTCGTGTCGGACTATTTTTTATACCAAGGGGTCGTTTGGTACGAACACAAGTAATGCAGGGATTGTAGTGCTGGGATTATTTTTTATCAAGTGTTTGGTTCATTATATTAAAAATTAATTATGCAATGTATAATCTAAATTTGTGTTTGGTTTAAAACTATATAAAATATTTTTTACAATTATACTCTTGATTTAGTAATTTTAAGTCTTATCCATGTATAGCTAATCCAAGGATTAGTAATCCCTTGCTTTTCTTGGTATTAGTTAATCCCTCATATGAGGTATAACTAATCCATGTATTAGGTAGGAGTAAATTGAATTGACCAACCAAACATGGTATTGAAAGGATTAAATTTTTATACGGGAATTATTTTACTTAATACGGCTTACCAAACGACCCCTATTGGTTTTGCTAATACCTATAGCCAAACGTGCCTGCTTTTGTAAACCCCAAAAGTCAAGTAGTCAACTCTCATGGGCGAAGTGCATCAATAGTCACTTTAAAACCCGTTATTTAAAATATATCTATATTTTATAATGTATTTAAATATTAACCAATTCAACCAAAATTCAGGACTAAGTATCATGAATTTGAAAATTTACGATTTAGTGTCCTGAATTTTTGAGTTGCTAATTTAAAATTTGAACTACTAATTTAAAATTCAGGACATAAGATTTGAACTTCTGAACATAATTTTTAAACTTTAAGACACGAATTTCTGAAGTTTTAACTTTGAGGTTTAAACTCTAGGATGCTGCGTCCCAAAATTTAAGTGAAATTAATTAATTTTGAATACATTATAAATTATAAATTATGAATATATTTTAAACGTGGCTACTTTGTATCATTTCCCCTCAATCCTCATTTTCCTTGTTCCTTCTCAGTTGTTACAAAGTCAAAGGAATACCAAACTTCCTCTATCCAGCTTTTTTCCTAGCTAGATTTTCGCACTGCCAAAATTTTCTTTCCCTTTACCATTTCACACCTTCCGAAAGACTATGGCAGCAGTATCTTTTCTCTTCAACATTGCAAACTCAATCTTAGGAAAACTGGGATCACATGCACTTCAAGAATTTTACTTAATTTGGGGTGCTAAAAATGAGCTTAACAAACTAAAGAAAACCTTACTTACAATTAGAGATGTACTTTTGGATGCTGAAGAGCAACAAATCAAGAATCATGAGTTGACAAATTGGCTTGAGGAACTTAAAGATGTACTTTATGATGCTGATGATTTTCTTGATGAAATTCAGACTTATAGACAACAAAGGCAAAGGCTTAAATTCAAGGTTGGTTTTTTACTCTCACCCTTTAAACTGCTTCTTTTTAGATACAAAATGAGCTATAAGATAAAAGAAATAAGGGGGAGGTTAGATAGTATTGCAGCTGATAAAGCTAAATTTCACTTATCTGAGATAACTATTGCCTTAGAAATGAAAAGGGATTTGACATATTCCTTTGTTCTTCCATCTGATGTTGTTGGAAGGAGGAATGAGAGTGAAGAGATTGTTGAAGTTCTAATGCAAGAAAATGGTTTTGATGAGTGTCTCTCTGTGGTTTCAATTGTTGGAATTGGAGGTGTGGGGAAAACCACACTTGCTAAATTAGTGTACAGAGATGAGAGGGTAGTAAAGCACTTTCCTTTGAGAATTTGGTTATGTGCCTCACAGGACATCGATGTCATAAAGTTGGCTAGGAACATTGTTAATTTGGCGAGTGGTGTATCGTGTGATAACTTTAACGTTGAACAAGTGCACTCTTCGCTTCAAGATGCTTTGCGTGCGAAGAGATTTTTACTCATCATTGATGATGTTTGGAGTCGGGACCGTTCAAAGTGGTTAGAATTGAGAAGTTTGTTGATGATTGGAGCGCGTGGAAGCAAGGTTGTTGTAACCACTCGTAGCGATTATATTGCCTCGATGATGGAATCTGTTGTTACATATAGCTTGAAAGAACTACCACATGAGGATTGCTTCTCTTTGTTTCTGAAATGGGCGTTTAGAAATGGACATGAGAGACATTTTCCGAACCTAACTAAAATTGGAGAAGATATTGTAAAGAAATGCAAAGGAGTGCCTTTGGCAGTGAAGACTCTAGGTAGTATGTTATATGCGACAACTGATGAAAGGGAATGGTTAAAAGTGAGAGATGATGAGATATGGCAACTAAAACAGGAAAATGATGATATCTTACCTGCACTAAGGTTAAGCTATAATCAGTTGCCATATTACTTGAAGCAATGCTTTGCTTACTGTTCAATATTTCCCAAGAGTCAAGAAATCGCGAGCATCATGCTGATTCAATTGTGGTTGGCGCAAGGGATGATACATTCTTCTAATGAAAGCCAAGAGTTGGAAGATGTTGGTGTCCGCTACGTGAAAGAGTTGTGTTCGAGATCTCTTTTTGAAGAGGTTGAAGCATACGACTCATTCATAACGTTTAAAATGCATGATCTTGTGCATGACCTTGCAGTACTAGTTGCGCAAACTGATTGTTGTGTAGTAAAAAACAATACTGATAGTATTACTGAGAAGGTTCGTCATGTAACGCTTTTCAGTTATAGTCCTGCAGAGAAAAGCATTCCAGAAATTTTGTGCAAACAGAACAGACTTCGAACTGTTTTTGCTCCCTCTGAAAGATTTGAAAGGTATGCTGCTCTTTTGGTTGGTAAATGCATTTCAAGATTCAAGTACTTGCGTGTATTAGATTTACGCCATTCAAGTCTTGAGACATTGCCAGATTCCATTGGAAACATGAAGCATCTAAGGTACATCGATTTTAGTGGCAACAACAACATCCAGATGCTTCCAACTAACATTTGCAAGTTGCCGAATCTGCAAACTTTGCGGCTTGTTCTTTGCACAAAACTTCAGAAACTGCCAAGGGAGCTGGGAAATTTGGTCAGTCTAAGACATCTGTACTTGACAACCAAAGAGCAGAATTTGCCGGAGAAAGCATTGGGATCCTTGGCTCTTCTTCAATCCTTATCAATATTCGGATGTGAAAATCTTGTAGCACTATTTGAAGGAATACAGAAGCTCACAAAACTAAGGACTCTAGTGATCGTTGATTGTCCGAGGTTGACTTCTTTGCCAAGGGGCATAGTTCTATTGTCAGCCTTAGAGAGCTTTATGATTGTCAATTGTGAAGCGCTTATGTTGTCCGACTGGCAAGATATTCGGGGCCTAAAGCGAATGCGGTCACTTGTGATAGGAGGACTTCCACATTTGGTGGATTTGCCCGAGTGGTTGAAAGGGGATTCTAATAGTCTAAAATTTATTCGCATCTCGACTTGTCCAAGCTTTGTTGCATTGCCTGCTTGGCTGGAGAATGTCACAGCCCTCGAGAAGCTTGAGATTACAGGATGCCCAAAATTGTCATCTCTGCCGGATAGCATGAGTTTTCTGACTACATTGAGGATGCTGAAAATCCAGAAATGCCCTGGATTAACTAGAAGATGTGAAAAGGATACTGGAGAGGATTGGTCAAAGATAGCTCACATCCAAGAAATTCATCTTAATGATATCAGAATATACAGTGAGGTACAACTTTCTTTTATTCTTCCTTGATTCCTTTCTCCTCCCACCCCATTAGAGCGCAAAAAATCCGAGCAAAAGGTCTTGAAATTGAAATTTGAACTTTATTCATGTATATACTTTATTGCTTAGTCTAGTACTCTTTATCTCTTTGTTGACTAGTATAGGTTCCAGAATCAAAGAATTTTCAATGCCCTCTGATGAATCTGTTATAATAGTCCCTTCGGCGGACTACAATTTTTTTCAAAAAGATTTTTGTCTGAATTTTGAGGATTCATCATAAATTGATTAGTTTTATGTTGGTTGTCAACCTACAACAACAATTCTCCTCCATTTGGGTTTGTGAAGGTCAATATGAGCAAGCTCACACAGGCGGAGTTAGATTTTAGCTTGTAATCCAATATGTTATACTGATTGCTCCCGTAGGTGGGGTCTGGGGAGGGTAGTGTCTATGCAGACCTTAACCCTACCTTGTGAAGGTAGAGAAACTGTTTCCGATAGACCCTCGGCTCAAGAGAAGCATATAAAGAAAAGAATCCATGCAAAGAGAAGCAGTAACGATAATCAAAAAATAAAATAGCCGAAGCAACACCAAGAGCAATAGCATGATGAACCAAAAAGCCTCCATGACCTATTGTTAAGAATAACGAATTACTATCTTGTCTGCATTAGTGACTGAATTATGCTGATTTCTCACATCATATATCAAATACTGGACCTAGTACTAACATGTTATTGATACATTTCCATAAAGATGTTAGTCCTCTGACTCCAATGCAACCTAACTCATTTATTTTTGATGTAGGTGAGATGACTATGTCAAATTTATGATGGATGTCCCACATCACATGGGAGTTAAGAGATCACAGCTCCAAGGAGTAAATAACCAATCGTTGTAGGTGAGATGAATGCATCCAGTTTATGGTGGATGTCTCACAAACACATTGGAGTTTACAGATGACAGCTCCAGGACCTACTTAAAGACCATGTTCTCTTTTAGATGAAAAAAAACTATAGTAGAAATTTAATTACTTGTGTAAAACACTATGCATGAATTTCATGTTAACATTTTAGTCACTCTTAAACCTTCTCTCTCAACTTTGCTTGATAACATATGAATAGTTTATTGTCTTTTTTGATATATTTTAATTATATATCATTTTAATACTGTGAAATATGTCCAGTATTGTGGTTGTCTCTTTTTACTTTTGACTCCAACATGCGTATAGAGGCGTATCTAGGTTAAGGGATATGAGTTCACGTGAACCCCTACCCCTCTCCCTAAACTATGTATAACAATGTCATATTTCTTCAAAATTATTTAAATATATGTGTGTGCATCCACGCTCAAGCAATTATTATTAGGTGCACCTCTACAAATGACATTGGCAGTTCAAATCCCATTCTGAACGGTCTTGTTTCGGTACAGAGTATAGATATATATGTGAAACTTACTAAAATTTTAAAAAGAATATAATTTTGAACCTATAATTTCAAAAGTGTAGTGGTTCGTGGTAAGAAACTAAAGTTAAACCCGTCAAGTGTAAATTCTAGATCCACCTCTTCACAACAATGCGCCCATCCTCTTGAAATCATGGATCCGCCTCTGCATGCGGATTGGTTTTAAAGGAACAAAATCTGTCAAAGAACACATGCTTACGCGCGCACACTCTCACTTTACGTGAAAAATTCACCAGCACACATTGTCTATTAGTTTGGTGTAAAAATCGAGTGTAAGTAATTTTTTTTCCCTGATCTATCTTTTTCCTTTTTTATCCTTTCCATCATATTCCTTCAAACTAATATTATCTTAGGCTCTACTCGTAGAGAGGAATCAAATGAATGAATAGCAAGACAGAAGGAATTTGGTGCTACAAAATGTTTAGATGTTCAACACATTAAAACATAAGGTAGATTATAATTTCTTAATATCAAACACACTCTAGTCATCTTTCTTTTGCAGCTTGTTTGGATGGTTGTTAAATAAAATAGGCATTACATAACAACGGATTCGACAATACGATACGATAAAATTTAAGTAACTATTAAAACAGATAAATTAACAATATACAATACAATAGGTAACAACAACCATAGTAACTGTATAAGATGTTTAAGTTGTATGGTACAAAAGATTAACTCCAGGAAAATTATATTGATCTCTAAATATCAAAATTCATGTTTTATTCAAATACATATCCAAGTTTGAAGAGCGTAAATAAAAATGTAATTTCAAGTAAATAGTGGTTAATAAGAAAGTAGATTTTCCAGCCATCTCTGCAAATTATAAAGTTTATACATCCTTTACTTCCTCTGTTGCAAACCAAGAATCAGCCTTTCTCTATGGAGCAGCTTAAAAAACCTGCAAATTTCCCTTCCATCAACATGGATATAAATGTTCTATCAGATATGCTTTTAATGAAACTGTATTCTGTTGTTGACATTGCAAGGGCTTTGAATATGCATTCCCAACTCAGAAAACTGGATCTCTTTGTTAGAGATTCAGAACGTAACGGTCGTTTTGGTCATCAGGTAGCTGAGATGCTAAAGCTCGCTTTTTATGATGCTGAACATTTGATTGAAGAGTATGAAATTTGGTCTCTTCAAAAGGTTCATGGTTTTTTCTTCTGTAGATCAAATACTCTTGCCTATAGAATTCGAGTGTGTCTTGAAATTCGAAAGCTGATTAAGAAACTTCATAAGATAGGTAAGTACAGAAAGTTTTCAATGATGGTGATTGGATTTGGGGGCTATCACAGTCCTCACAGAACAAGAGGGCTTACGCATACACATGCGTGTTTGCATTACTCTGGTGTTGTGGGAAGGGATTTTGATAGAGATATTGTTGTTGAAATGCTTATAAAATCAGGAAATGAAACAACCCTTTTTGTATATCCGGTTGTTGGAGTTGGAGGCATTGGAAAAACTACTCTAGCTAAATTGGTGTATAATGATCCAAGGGTAGTTAGTCATTTTCAGCTGTGTTTGTGGGTTCGTTTGACTCGCGTGTTTAATGTAGAGAAATTATTAGAACAAATTGTCAATTCAGTTAGAGATGATTTACGCGAGAATCTTGATATGAATGAACTGCAGAATCTCGTTCGCGAGACTTTGTATGAAAAGAAATATTTGCTTGTTTTAGATGATGTGTGGAATGAGGACCCAATGAAGTGGGATGAATTAAAGAAATTGTTGATGGTGGGTGCTTGTGGAAGCAAGATTCTTGTGACTACGCGGAATGAGGCAGTAGCTTCTATAATGGGGACGGTTCCTGCATACTGTTTGAATGGTTTATTAAGTGAAGATTGTCTGACTTTGTTCTTGAGAAAGGCCTTTGAACAAGGTCAAGAAGTGCTATATCCAAATCTCGTCGGGATTGCATCAGATATAGTGCAGAAGTGTGAGGGAAATCCCTTACTCTTAATGATTTTAGGATCTTCATTGCACATGGAAACTAAGGAATGGGAGTGGAATATAGTTAAAAATCATGGGATGTGGAACTCAAATCAGAATGACAAAATTCCTTGTGCACTGAGAGTGAGCTATGAGCGATTGCCGTCTAATCTTAAAGTTTGTCTTGCTTACTGCTCAGTATTACCCAAGGACTGTGTGATTGAAGTAGATAAACTGATACAGTTGTGGGTAGCAGAAGGTCTCGTTAGTAAGTCTAATGAGTCAGAAGATCTTGAGCACATTGGGATTCAATATTTCCAAGAGTTATTGTCGAGATCCTTTTTTCAAGACGTTGAAGAATATCGTTCTGTTTTTACCTCAGTCTGTAAATTGCCTGACCTTGTACATGATCTTGCACTGTCAGCAGCAGGGGCTGAATTCTGTACCATAAAGTCTCACACGCAAAATATTTCTGATGAGGTTAGACGTGTGTCATTTTCTGATTATGATTTGTCAGGCACGGAACTGCCAGCATCCCTTCTCAATAACCAGGCATTGAGGACTATATCCTTCTCTGTCAATGGAGTAGGGCCGATGAGTGCAATGTTCATTGAGAACTGCATAGTAAGATTCGCGCAACTTAGGGTGCTAGATATAAGTG